>VVHJ01039389.1:0-13978 GCA_015107715.1 Tylochromis polylepis | reverse complement strand
CTTCCCACTAATATCCAACAACTTCGCACAGCCATTGAAGAGGAGTGGACCAACATTCCACAGGCCACAATTGACAATCTGATAAACTCTATGCGAAGAAGATGTGTTGCACTGCATGAGGCAAATGGTGGTCACACCAGATACTGACCGGTTCTGAGTCCCCAGACCCCCAATAAAGCAAAAAACTGCACATTCCAGGGTGGCCTTTTATTGTGGGCAGTATAAGGTACACCTGTGCACTACTCATGATGTCAGATCAGCATCTTGATGTGGCACACCTGTGAGGTGGGATGGATTATCTTAGCAAAGCAGAAGTGCTCACTATCGCACTGTGGCGGGGCGTGGCTTGCGGTGCCGTGCGGTGGAGATGGCTTCACCTGCACGGCATCAGTAATCACGCCTCGCCAGTCATAAAAGGGTCCTGACGGTCATGTGTGGTGGTTGGTGTTATGTGCGGCTGGCAGCGGGAGAGCTGCAGCCGGTGTCTGTTTAGCAGCAACCGTTAAGAGAGTATCGTGTGTGAATTGTGTTTGAATAAAAGTATGTGGAGCAACATGCCCGAGTCGTGGGGTCTGCCATGGTCGCGTCACACACACATTTAGACTGATTTGTGAACAATGTTTGAGAGAAATGGTAATATTGTGTATCTGGAATGAATTTTAGATCTTTAAGTCCATCTCATGGAAAATCGGAGCAGAAACAAAGGTGTTGCGTTTATATTTTTGTTGAGTGTATATAAAACATACAAATAAACAAAAAACTAGATTGAGAGAGAGTGAGAGTATCTTCGTTCATACAAAGGCCCTCATAGTTTTAAATAAAACAACGTTCGTGGGGCGCTTCCTCCTGTTGGGCTGACACACCTTTGGGACGATGGGCCGGCCCGAGCTGGTCATACCCCACTGGTTCATTTTCATTACTGACACTGGATTGCCCAATCAAATTTCTTAATGCAAGCGGAGGGGTATACATAAACACACACACACACACACAACCACCTGGACCAGCACTGGACATTGCTGTGATTCTTATCCTTGGCACACAGACTTGGTGAGTAAATGATTTACTCTTATTCAAACTGGTTTGTGACTTCTTGCAGCTCAGCACCAGGTTTATGAACTTGCTAGCTATCTAGTGTTAATATAGAGTTCATTTCTGTGTGCATGCTGTCTCTCAGCTCATAAAAAATAAAACCCACAGCTTTAAAAAACTTTTCTCTCTCAGTGGAATTTACTGTTGTTGGTTTGAAATGGAAAAGAAAGCTTAGCAACGGCTAGACAAGAGCCAAGACAAAACTTTTCCAGAAGTTGCTGCTGTTAGGGTGCAGGCTTGTAAGTGTTAGGTGGCAAAATACAACCCGGATCATTAATTTACAAGGAGATCAATTAGATCTGTTCTTTACCCCTGCATTAATTCGAATGCCTTGTGGCTGCTTTTGAACATCTGTGGCATCTGTTAATGTCAGATCCAGCCATTCTTTAGTAACATAAGCAAGATGTTTCTACATTTAACCAACATTTCAGTTTAATTACATTTTACACTTTAATAGTAGTCAATAGTAGTATTTCTTTGAATAAAAATAGTATTCAGATACAAGTGTGGTTATGAAGGTCTTTAAACCAGATTACTGTTAAATGTTTAAAATCCAGGTTGGCTTTATAGTTCAAATGAAAGTCACTGAACTTTAACTGGAGTTAAAGTCCATACCCACTTTTTGTTTATTTAAACAGATATCTTAAATTGGTGTGCCCCTCCTCTCTTTAGGTCCAAGCTGGAGGATGCAGCTAACCCTGACCCTAACCCCTACCACAGACGCAGTAACAGATGCTGTTTTTAAATTACTGTTTATTAATAAGTTCTCTGTGCGATAGTCTTCTTTGGTTGTATGAGATGGACATTTGTATGTTGTAAGCTATAATGGTTGCACTGCTATCAAATCACCTTCTAAATAATTTCTCCCTCTCCTTGCTTTTTATTTTTTTACTTTTTCAGACAATTTCTGACTTCATGCAATTTTCATTAAGACTGTTTAAAGAGATTTCTGAGAGGCTCAGGACCAGCACTCCCCACATTGCATCAAACTTACAAGTCTAGAAAAGAAACTGTTGGACAGAAACGCATCAACTGAGTGGTAAGTATTTTGCTCTTCCAGTATACTGGTAATCGTCATTTCTATTAATCGTGCTGAACTTTAATCATACTTTAGACAAACCTGTTTTACTTCTCATTGAATTTGTTCTTTGGCTTGGAGAAACGGTTTCTTTCCTGATCTTTTCCTGTCTTCTGTTATTAGACTTGAGACATGACTGCACTATGCTGCTGTCCTCAGAGGCATTCCAGTAGTACTTGGTGTTGACTCCAGTCAATTCTACAGACATGCCGTGTAAGTAAATACAAACAACAACAGTTTGGTCTGCATTTCTTGAAAGATCCCATAAACTTAGTTTAGAGGGTCCATGCTGTCTGCACAGTGTTTGGTGAAGTCTATTTGTTTTGTGCCCAAATTATTCTGCAGATCATCTGAAAGGTATACAGACACTTTGGAAGTAAAATAAAATAATGAATTCACTTTACATCTAGAGAGAATGAAAAGTTAGTGTCCATGCTTGCATAGCCCTTTTTTAAAATATGCTTTCATGGCATTACTGTGTGTCAGGTCTGATGAGCGGGACATTGAATGTCACCTCTCTGGTGGGGAGAGACCCTGAGCTAGTGCGTGAGGTTGAGAGATACTCACGTCAGCGCACAGCTTGGGTATTTGCAGCCGTATGTTCCAGACACACAGGTGAAGAGACGAGCTGAGCTGTCAACTGATCGCCACCTGGTGGTGAGTTGGATCAGGTGGCGGGGGAGGATGCCGGACAGACCTGGCACACCCAAACATATAGTGAGGGAGTGCAGAGGCTCATAGCTATAATGCTGGAGTAGCTCCAGGTGGTTGGTGCCCGTCGTGGTGGCGATCCCAGAAGGGAGCCATCAGGCTGTAGGAAGAGTCCTATTATCAGGCGGTTGCCTCCAGCTCGCACTGGAGTTGTTCACAGCGGCGGGAATGAGAATCAGCGCCTCCAAGTCTGTGGCGATGGTCCTCAGCTGGAAAAGGGTGGCGTGCCCACTCTAGGTCAGGGACGAGTTGCTGCCCCAAGTGGAGGAATTTTGGTATCTCGGGGCCTTATTCACATGTGAGGGGAGAGGGGAACGAGAGACTGACAGATGGATTTGGGCCACAGTTGCAGTCGTGTGGCTGCTGTACCAGTCCGCCGTGGTGAAGAGTAGAGCTGCTACTCCTCCACATCAAAAGGAGCCAGTTAAGGTGATTTGGGCATTTGACTAGAATGCCTCCTGGGTGAGGTGTTCTGGCCATCTCCCATCAGGAGGAGGCCCGGCCCAGCAGCCAGACACGCTGGCTCTCCCCTGGATAAGCTCGAGGAGGTGGCTGGGGAGAGGGAGGTCTGATGTTCTCTGTTTAGGCTGCTACCCCTACAATCCAGCTGTGGATAAGTAGAGGAAGATGAAAGGAAGGGTGGGCGGATGGCATAATTGTTTATATCACATTTACAGTATTTTTTGGCAACAGTGTAATAATGCAGCTTGATTGTCTATTTTGCAAATCCAGGAAAAAAAATGTTTTAAGAAGAACAAATATAGCTTGGTGTTCTGAAGAATATGATTGTTTGCTTCCAGGACACCAGGAGAGATGACTCCTCCGTCACAGATGGTGTGGTCAGTGAAGATGGTCACCTGCAGGTTCAAGGTCATTGCACCTCCAACCCACATCCACTGCCACTGTACCTAAGGGAAGCTGGGACTATGTTAAAGACTTTCTTCTGCACTTACATTTGGATGACCTAAATACACGACAGTCATTCAGGCAGTGATGCCAGGACTGGAAACAAGCCATCCTTAAAATATTACAACATACCAGCTTCTGTGTTTGACTGCAAAACAAATGTGTTGTGTGAGCTAGAGACTGCACTTGTGGCTGAACAATAAAGACATTTTATATTGATTATATCAGTAATGTAATGGGAAGCTTAACCTTAGTTTCAAAATGATTCAGTCTGAGACTTTGTTTTATTGCAAGGTTATTAAAGTTTTAAATTGTGTAACAAATAAATCTAAAATGTAAATCTTATAATATTTCAGATGCACTCTCTGAGTACTCTTGTTTTCACCTGTGGTACAGTCGGTTCCCTGCCTTTGTCAGATCATCTCTTTATGTTCCCTTTCTTATTCTTCTCTTTTGTTCTTCATTGTTATTTCAGTCTGCCTCTTTCCTGCAGTTTGATCCTCTCTCCTTGCACCCTGACTTTACCTTAACAAGTTCAAAGCTGCAATTTTAGACTTCAGACTGTAAAAACTCGATATACTCCAAGAAAAAGGAGACGACGCTCATGATACAGTGCTGTATGCATCAGCATGCCACAGCCTCGGGGACAGTAAATGAAACACAGACACATGTATATAATTTGGTGTGCATGTTGTTTCTCAGGAGAGACTGTGCGAACTGTTTCTCTTATTTTAACATTCATGTTTCTAAAACCTTTATGCCATTAACATCATGTTTATTTAAATTTGCTGTAAAATGTAACCAGAAAGTGAGAGAGAGAGAAATACATGAATGATGCAGAGATGGATGAATGGATGAAGGAAAAGAGGGATGGATGTATGATTTCACTGATAAGAGAAATCATTTACCAGGGCAATTTGTCGACAAGGATCTGGGGATGTCTCAGTGTGTCAGCGCCTCAGTCGCTTTGATGGATGATGGAAGTTCACTGACTCGAACAGCCTTTCTCTCTCACTTTGCCTCACTCTTTCTTTCTCCCTCAGACTCCTCCGTTATTGCTTTAAACAGCAGCAGAGCAAAAGCATCTTCAGCTCAGTGTGTGTGTGTGTGTGTGTGTGTGTGTGTGTGTTGTGAGCTACTGTCAAATAGTCAGGTCCCACCTCTAACTTACATATAGTGCTGTGAAAAAGGATTTGCTTTATTGCCAGTTATCACAAATGGTTGACTGCAGCTGGCAAGTGTGGCACTACCAGTTGTTAGCTTTAGAGTACAACACAGGGCCAGGTAGGTCTCGATAACCTTTAGCCTTAGTAAATGAAGTCTTCATTTAAAAACTGCATTTTGTATGGCACAAATATTTTTTAAAGAAAGAAATCAGGAATAAGGGTAAATACTTTGACACTGTATTAAATGAAGCTACTGTTATTGGTTTAGGGATAGAACTACCTTTTTGGTTTTGGTAACAGTAAGGTTAAGATTTAGACAAGTAGTTGTTACAGTTGTTTAGGGCTAAAAGTTAAAAGTCCACATGACCAAAGATCCAAGATTTTTTCACTTTCTTTCATTGTACATTAGAAAATGACTTTTACAAAATTACAAAAGAACTGGACTGAAAGTCAGTTGCAACGGGTCTTATGGAGTAATGGCTCCAAATTTTAATGTTCATCATTGTCAGTATGTGTAGAAGTGGTCAGGCCAGGTACATGAGCTTCAGTGCATTTGAGTCAGTGGTGTTGTAGATCTTGTCAAAACTGATTGAATTATTGAATTAATCACACGGTTGGGGTTAGGGGACCATCACATTTTGATCCAACATGTAATACTACCTGAAAAACTTCTGAGAGGCAACAGCTTCATTTTTCAGGATGACAGTGATCCCAAACACACTGTCAGTGCAGTAAAAGCATACCTCGACAGAAAAACATAGAGAATACTTAAAGAAACTACAAAAAACTTCAGGCTGTGTTGAGGAATGAGGCAGTCCTCCAAAATATTGACTTTCAAGCTCATTACAATTGTACAAACTCCGTTTTAGCCAAACATAGTGGATTTCCATTTTCAGTGAATCACTGCACCTATTTCCCTTTCTCCTAGCAAAAAACATTTTTTTAAAATCGGGGGTGGCTCAAGGCTTCTTCACGTACTGTGTATCAGTAACACCAGAAAGGAAGTTATTCATAAATATTTATGAATAAATAACTTATTATAAAATTCTTTATAAACTACCCATTCCGTCAAATGGTCTCCATTCCAAAATGTCAGAATTTTAGGCAAGTTTACTGATGAACTGCAAAGTGTACAGGGCTGTGCACTGCTGCACAGATGACGCCAAATGCTCCAAAACTGATTATATGGAATTTCACAGTGCAAACAGATTTTGAACCAAAGCAAAGTGCAAAGGCAACCCAAGAGTTTCTCAAGGTAATGGCTAAGTCAGTCATCTGATCTGAACCCAACAGAGTACGCTTTTCACTTCCTGAAGACAAAATCGAGTGCAGAGCGACACAAAAACAAGCAACAACGAGCGCACTCAACCCGAAGTCTGATGGTTTATCATGCTTTTAATACAACACGCCGATGTCGGCCCGTTTTTATTATATTATGATCAGGGTCCAGCATATTTTTGTGAATTGTGAGAAATATAAAGTTTTTACTGATTTTCACATTTCCACCAAAATTAAATGAGTTGGAGCTGGTACTGGTATCTATTTTTCACACAAAATTTTTAACTGATAGCTTGAAAGCTGTGGACGCTAGACTGCTAAAAGATAGACAAACAAAAATATACTGAACAAATTACATACTCCCTCCTTTCAGGGGGAGAATCAAGGAATCTGCAAGTAAGCACATCTCAAGGAAAGATGTCCATGATCACGAGCTGTCGTCATCTACTTTACATAGGACATGGCGCCCCTCGAGGCAGATGTGTTTGCTTGCTCCGCTCTCAAATAACAAAGACTCATACATCAGGGTACTCTTTGTTGATTACAGCTCCGCCTTCAATACAGTCATCCCTCACAAACTCATCCACAAACTGACTACACTCGGCCTGCACCCTACCCTCTGTGATTGGCTACAGGACTTTTTGACTGGCAGGCCCCAGTCTGTCAGGATCGGCAACAGGACTTCAGCCAGCATTATCACAAACACTGGCGTTCCACAGGGTTGTGTCCTCAGTCCCATCCTCTACACCCTGTACACCCATGACTGTGTCGCCTCCAACAAGGATAACATCATACTAAAGTTCGCGGGTGTCGCTGCAGTGATCGGTCACATCACTGGAGGGGACGAAGAGGAGAGAGGTGGCCGGTCTGGTGTCATGGTGCGAGGACAACAACCTCACCCTCAACACTGATAAGACAAAGGAGATGATAGTGGACACGAGGAAGAAGAGGAGGCCTCACCAGCCGCTGTTTATCCGGGAGCTTGAAGTGGAGAGGGTGAGCAGCTTTAGGTACCTGGGTGTCCCCACCAGTGAGGACCTCACCTGGACACTGAACACCACACAGCTGGTCAAGAAGGCTCAACAGCGGCTGTATTTCCTGAGGAGGCTGAGGAAGTTTAGTATGTCGGCCAACATCCTCAGCAGGTTCTACAGCTGCACTGTGGAGAGCACATTGACCAGCTGCGTCACTGCATGGTACGGCAGCACTACTGCTGTGGACCGCAAACGCCTGCAGAGAGTGAAAACAACTGGAGAGAAGATCATCAGGACTCCGCTGCCCTCTCTGCAGACCATCTACCATCGCAGAGTCCAGAGGAGAGCTGCCTCCATCCTCAAAGACCCCACACACCCCCAACATGGACTGTTCACTCTTCTGCCCTCGAGACAGAGAACATCCCGACTCAACAACTCCTTCTTCCCCACTGCCATCAGACTCCTGAACAGCTGACCTATCTTAACAGTAATTTTTGCATATCAGGTCATCTTGCATATCAAGCTCATAGCTCCTTTTGCACACACATCTACCTCATACTTAACTTTTGTCTTCACTTATTTATTGACATTTTGATCTTGTTTCATTTGTTATATATATTTCCTTATTAACCTTTACCTAACTCGGCATTTGTGTATGGACAGCAAAGAAAGAATTTCATTGCACAAAGAGATGCTGTTTTCTTTTGTACATATGACAATAAACGCTTTGAATTTGAATTTGATTTTTTTTTATTTGATGATCTAAATTTAAGGTAAAAGATTTTAATCCAAGCATTACAAAAGCATTATCAAAATCCAGTTCGAGCCTCTAATTATGGGGCACTTTGTATAAAAATGGCTGCAGTTCTGCAACAGTGAGTGCAATATTTTTGTGAAAGCTTTTAAATTAAAGCTGAAACTCTACCTTTGAAAAGATAGATTTAAAATCCAAAAATACATCCTTGACCAAATCTTCATGGACCTGACTATATAACTGCAGGCTAAAATGTAAATTTGAAAAGGACTGTGCATGCAGATTTATAGTTGGTACTAATTTCAAATGATACAACATGAGAAAAAGGAGGGAAAAAATTGCATGTCTCCACATATAAGAAGCAAACTCAAATCTATGGTAATGGTAACGTGACGCCTTTGCAGCAGTTCTTGTCTCCATCTGTGTATGAAAAGAATCAAAGTCAACTCTAAAGCGGGCGTACCACTTCTCTACCTTCCGGTATGATGGAGCCTGTGTTTGGCTTTGCCGCTGCCGCCTGCAGTTTGTCCTGCAGCGTCATAGTGCTGTTTTCTCCGCTCTGCTGTTTTCACTCCGTGTAAATAACGTGTTGACTGCCTTGGTTTATGATCACCTGACACTTTTATCTGTCCGATTTTGATGGGTCAAGCTACCTCATCCTCCTGTGTCAGCATTTTCTACCCTGTATTGCTGGTGCTTGGATCCTCGTCTGGCGTCCTCAGCTGTGTCCTCCTGGGTGTGCACAGACCACGGAGGAGAAGAAGGAGAAAGCAGGTGTCCAGGTGAAGCTCAGCTTAAGAATAAAGTCAGAGATTTTTATTTACAAAACAGCAGGTGGGAAGGTGATAGCAGAGGATGAATTTCTGAACTGTATTGGAAGTAAAATGAGAACTCTGTCACATGATGAAATCATGTTATTAGCCACAAAAAAATGTCCATCTGATTGGACTGAAGAGTCCAAGCGGCTGTTGTTTGGGATGTGCACAACTTCAATGCACTGCGTCAACACAAAGGTCCCCAAAAAGACATAAGAAGAAGTGTGTCCCACATCGTGGACAAACTTCCACTCGTTGGATTTGGCAGTATGGACGCCTCCACCTTACTCAGCAGAATGGAGCGGTTAAGCTGTCTAGGTGTGAAGGCTGCATGAAGAGGCACGGGCGTGAGCGAAAACTTGGAGGCGGCAGTGGTTGCTATGGATCGTCAGCTTATGGCAGTCGAAGAGCTTCACACATTGCCTGGTAAAAATCCAGAGCTGAAGGAGTGTCAGGACATAAGGAGGAAGACGTACAGGAGTCTACAGTGCCACCTTCTGGGCTGGCATGCCCAGCTGCTGTCCCCTGCGTGCAGCTTGGTTGTGAGGAAAGAAAAACATAAGCCCCAGAAGGTGTTGGGATGTCTAAAGCATGAAAAGTGGAGAAAAATGGGAATAATTGGTATCAGCACTGATGGCAAGGCGCCCGTGGTTAAAGCCAAGCTGGTGAGTGTGTTTGCAACTCGGTTTTCTCCTGATCTTGATGATGACGTGATCTTGATGCTGAAACCTTGCGCTCCTATTTGACTGAGAAACTGGGTTGGTAGGTGACGTGTCGGAAAATTGACTCAGCCCGTAAAAGATTCAGATCTTTTCCGTTTACTGCAGAATGTGATGAAGTAAAGGATATGTATGACCCACAGCTCTGCTCTGGCCGAGGTCACCCCTCCAAGAGGGAGGACTGGTGCACATCAGCAGTGTCCTGAGTCTAAAATCCAGAGACACACCGAGATAAGTGGCTATTAATATTGTCTCCTTTAATGCACAAGGATTACCTTTTGGGCATAGCAAAGTTGAGCAATCAGGCTGCATAACTGTGAATAAACTCTTGGCATCCTGTGATACACTGTGGAAACTTTTTTACCAGAGAAGATCTGAAAGACCGAACTCTCTGCATACAGACTTTTATGGAGCTGGTGAATCTACAACTGACCAGAGCTCCATAAAAATGGTCTTCTATTTCAATATAAGAAACCAACAAATGCTAATTTTAAGCATGCCTTACATTTTATTAAAAGGAATGAAAACACAATAAGAGCAAATTCCCTTGCGAAGAAAATGGAGAACAATTGTGTAAATGATTTCTGGAAAGGAATGAATAATGTTAAGACATCCTTGCCAGCTAATATTGATGGTGTTAGTGGTTCAGAGGAAATTACTTGAATGTGGCAGAAAAATTACTGTGACCTATGTATCTGTGTCAGAAGTTCCCCTTTGGAGTGGGTGAAACTGACAATAAGGAAGATGTTATAGTTTATTCACAGGAAATTTATGATGCAATTAGAACAGTAAAAGACAATAAGGCATGTCGGATGGATAAGATATCTGCTGAACATTTGAAATTTGTCCTCTGCTTGCTATTTGCTTTACAGGGTTCGTAGTTCATGGGATTCTGCCGGACTCAGTTCGGTCGGTAATGTTAGCACCCATCATAAAAGACATAGTTATCCCTGCTGTTTACTTTGCCAGCTATCGCCTATAGCCCTATCTAGTATTTTGTCTAAGGTCTGTGAAAGAACTATTTTAAATAGGATCAAACGTTTTGTCTTGACCTCTGATAACCAGTTTGGTTTGAAATCTAAACATGGTACAGACATGTATGTGTGTATTTTTGCCCTAAAGGAGATTATGGATTTGTATAATGATGCCTCTAAAGCACCTGATCGTGTAAATCATGAAAAGTTATTTTATAAGGTCTAAAAAAAGAGGGGTTCCTAGATCTTTGGTAAGAGTTTTGTCCTTTTGTTATGCTCATCAGTCTATGCACATAAAATGGAGTGACTGTGTCTGGCCGCTTTAGTGTGTGTGATGTTAGACGGGGGTGTTTTGTCTCCTCTTTTGTTTAATGTCTATATGGACTACTTATCAAAGCTTTTACATGATTGTGTAACAGGATGTATAACTGGTGATACCATAGTTAACCATCTGATGTATGGCGATGATTTGGTGATCTTCTCTCCATATAGTGCCGGCCTTAAACAGTCACTGAGGGTCCGCTCTCAATACGTTTTAGTTTGACAGTTTGACATTAATTATAATTTTATTATTATTATTATTAGTCCTTTATTTATTTTTGGGGGGCGACCGTGGTTCAGGGGGTTGGGAAGCTCATCTTGTAACCGGTTCAATCCCCTGCTCTGTCTGTCTTGGTCGTTGTGTCCTTGGGCAAGATACTTCACCTACCGCCTACTGGCGATGGCCAGAGGGGCTGATGGCGCGATATGGCAGCCTGGCCTCCGTCAGTCTGCCCCAGGCCAGCTGTGGCTACAACTGTAGCTTGCCTCCACCAGTGTGTGAATGAAGAGTGGAATTGTAAAGCGCTTTGAGTGTCTTGAAAAGCGCTATATAAATGCAATCCATTATATTATTATTATCATTATTTATCCAGGTAAAAATCTCATTGACATTAAAAATTGAATTTCCAAGACAGCCCTGGCATCATGGCAGCAAAGGTCAAAAATACATGTACCACATAACAGTTAAAACAAATATAATACAAACATGTGAAAAATATACAGTAACAGATCATTAAGAGCGACATTAAAAACAATCACACTGACTAAAGCAGTTATCCTCTCGTTCCTTTAAGATGGACTTAAACTCCCCTGAGGTAACCCTTTCTGACAGTTTCAGTTCCTTCTGCAGATTATTCCAGCAAACAGGCGCAGCGTCTTTAAAAGCCTTTTTTCATAATTCTGTTCTGATTTTGGGGACAATCAGTTGTATGATGTTATGAGAACTAAGGCTGTATTGGTTTTGGTTTTTACACATATAAACACACAGATAAGAGGGAACCAGGCCAAGGAGAGATTTATAGATAAAAACCAACCAATGGAAAAGTCTGCGAATGTACAGAGATGGACATTTAGCAGCAGCATACAGAGAACAATGATGTACACGATTTCCACAGCCAGTAATAAAACGTAAAGCACAATGGTAGACAGTATCCAACCTCTTTATGTGGTAGGCAGGTGCGTTCATAAAAAGCAGGTCACCGTAATCCAGTAAAGGTAAAAAAGTTGCATGAATCAAGTGTTTTCTCACTTGGAGGGAGAAACAGGATTGATGTCTAAAAAAGTAACTTAGTTTTAGTTTCATCTTAGACACAAGCCTTTGAATGTGCGTTTTAAATGACAAATTCTGATCTATAATGATACCTGTAAGATGTGACCATTTCAATTTCAGTTCATTGAATGGTTTTACTCTTAGGAGACGTAGCTAACAGCTCTTTGAGAATAACATGAACTTGGATTTCTCTGCATTTAACACCAACTTAAGTTGAGTTAAATGGGACTGAATGACATCAAAGGCAGACTGCAGAAGTTGCAGGGTTTGTGCTGCTGAAAAAGATGAACAATAGACAATTGTATCATCTGCATAAAGATGGAATGCAGCATTTGTTAAATTATCACAAAGGCTGTTTATGGAAGGAGAAAAAAGCAATGGTCCCAGTATGGAGCCCAGAGGAACTCCTTTGGATACTGGGAGAAAAGAGGAAGAAGACCCAGCAGCGTGGACACACCATGTTCTCGCTGACAAGTAATTTGAACACCAGCTTACAGCATTTACAGATAGACCAGTATTGTTTAGTCTGTGTAGTAAAATGGCATAGTCACCTGTATCAAAAGCCTTTGACAAGTCAAGAAAAAGAGCAGCACAGTATTTTTTGCGGTCCATTGCATCAATACTGTCATTAACCACTTTAACAGCAGCAGTTATTGTGCTGTGTTGTTTTCTGAATCCTGACTGATGTTGGGAAAGTCTTTCAGTTGTTCACTAATAAGCTTTTCTAGCTTTTCTAATTGTGTGTTTTGCTAAAACACACAATTTAGATGTGGACCTGTAGTTATTAACACCTGAAGGATCACCTCCTTTCAACAAACGGAGAACATAGGCAGATTTCCATATTACAAGGATCTCACTGTTCGAGAGCTAAGATTAAAAATTTAAGTTAGTGGTCCTGCTATAAAATCTGCAGCCAACTTAAGAAAATAGGGATCAAGTTGATCTGGTCCTGTAGATTTATTTAGATCCAACAGATTTGAGGCCCCGTGGACCTCACAAACATTTAGAGGAGAAAAACTGAAGGGTGTGGACCACAGATTCAGTTTGAAATCAAATCAAATAAATCAATAAAAATAAATCAATAAGTGATTACTTTTCTGGGCATTTAAGATTTGGATGAGTTGTGTTGTAAATTAGTTGTGTGAGATTTTATGAATCACACATAGATTTAAAACTATCTGAGGCAGAAGACAACCAGTCCCAGTTGAAATATCCAGCCAGGACAATTTCATTAAAATCTAAAGTAGACAGTTTTTCACTATTGAAATTAAAGTCTCACTACTAGCCGAGGGGGCTCTATAACAGCCCACGATGGTGATAAAAGAGCCCTTGAAAATTTGGAGCTTGAGGGCAAGAAGTTCAAACTGTTTATAAACAGATACTGATGATTGGACAGTAACATGGAATTTGTTTTTACATAAATAATGAAAAGAAGAGTAATATTTTGATTGCCAGAAGTAGTGAAGACCGGGATTTGGTATTTCCTGATTTGTATCTGTCTGGTACGGTTCTTAAAGCTTTTAAATCCTTAGGACCTTATATATCTGATGATCTGTCTAATGATATGGACATTTATAGACAATGCCGCTCACTGTATGCACAAGGTAACACGCTGAGTCGTAAATTTGGTATGTGCACTGCTCCAGTGAAGACTGGGCTATGTAAAGCCTATTGCACTCCAGTGTACACTGCCTATTTGTGGAGGAGCTGCAGAGAAGGCAGCATGCGGAAACTCACTCTAGCGTACGATGATGGAATGAGACTGCTGCTGGAGAAGCCAAGATGGAGCAGTGCAATCTCATGTACACTTGTAAGTGTAGGTTAAAGCAGTGGTCCCCAACCTTTTTATCACCGCGGACCGGTCAACGCTTGACAATTTTACTGCGGACGGGGGGGGGGGGGGGGGGGGGGTAAAATTTT
>VVHJ01039388.1:3868-20593 GCA_015107715.1 Tylochromis polylepis | reverse complement strand
TGCTGTCCATCTAATCTGACTGAGCTGGAGCTGTTCTGCAAAGAAGAATGGGCAAGAATTTCAGTCTCTAGATGTGCAAAGCTGGTAGAGACATACCCTAAAAGACTGGCAGCTGTAATTGCAGCCAAAGGTGGTTCTACAAAGTATTGACTCAGGGGGCTGAATAATTACACACACCCCACTTTGCAGTTATTTATTTGTAAAAAATGTTTGGAATCATGTATGATTTTCGTTCCACTTCTCACGTGTACACCACTTTGTATTGGTCTTTCACGTGGAATTCCAATAAAATTGATTCATGTTTGTGGCTGAAATGTGACAAAATGTGGAAAAGTTCAAGGGGGCTGAATACTTTTGCAAGCCACTGTACATAGGTTACATCCTTAACATGGTGATTCTCATATATAAAAACACTCCAGTGTAGGTTTATAGTGTGTGTGTATGTATGATTATATGGTATTGTAATGATCCTTAAGGTGATTTTATTGTGATGTGTTCAGTAACTCTGTTACAATGTTACCGTTTTCTAAAAGATGTTTTTGATTGTTGTGCATGAAAAGCGTTTGTGTATTGGGGGGTGTTAGTTACCAGAGCTGGAGAGTGAGTTATTCAGGAGGACTCTCCCCAGCATTAAGTGCCCTGTTACTGTACCACCTTAATAAACCATGGTGAGGCAAAACATCTCACGCTTAAGAGTGTACATGAAAGTTACAGTATATATGTTCAGTGCAGATAGATATATAGTGTATATAGGTATACATGTCATTCAAAAATCCACCACAATGCTTCTAAAAAAAGTCCACAACTGCTAGTCAGTTTTTACTTAAATACATAGAATAAAGGTCTTTAAGTCATAAATTAGTTTTTTTAAAGTGACTTACTAGGCTCCTTTCCATATTTTCAGTCTTATACTCTGCTACAGTAGTATTGCATGATTTACATTATTGCCAGAGCTCCTCAGTTCATCCTCTCTTTAAAAGAGTTGTTTTAACTTTTCACCTTTGAAGGCAACCCTCTTTTTAAGCCAGCCTTCTTTTGATTGCCTGTCCTTGGCAAACAGAAGGTTTGATCAGCAGGTGGCTGGGGGTTGTGACAAAAGCCATTAGAGCAGTCTGATGCCTTGTCTTTTGGATCACTGGATGACATGCACATAAATTGCCATGATTAATTGAAACTATGTACATATTTTATACGAGTAACCAAAGTAAAAGCACAATAGGTGTGTGGATGTTTCAATAAACTTGTCAAAGCTCTCTGATGGATCATTTTAGCCTTTAAATCTGTCCATACTTCTTCTGTTTTATTTTATCTTTTATCTTTCACTGACCACTCTTTGTTACTTATTGTTACAGTTTATTAGAAGACATCACTCACTGGATGAGAAACCCTGATAGGTGCAGTTGGACCTACGTCCACTGTGACTGAATGCCTCCATGGTGACAGTGTAGTTGGTGCTGCAGGTGATGCATCCCATGAGGCAGTGGGAGTCCTGGGTATGGCAGCGGGCATGACCACGTGATGACGTCAGAGAGGTGATGAACAAGCGTGCCCCTTTGGCATGAGACCACGAGACATTGGTCATTGCCTCGGTCACCTGATCCACCGTTAGATTCACTGGGCAACATGGTTCTGTGATAGAAGATGAGGTGTGTGGAAAACAATTATAACATATCAATTAATGTACACTTCAGTATATTTTTATATTACAGCTAGGCAAAGTGTCTAAATATAAGTCTTGAAAACTAGAAAAACTGAGGTAAAGATGGGCAAAGTGTTTAATTGGAGATAAACTCTTTTAGTTCCTGTATAAGTACCTGCAATAAAGTCACATATGAAGTTATACAAAGTTGCAGAGTTAAGCAAGAAAGGTCAGCACAGAGTACTGACCTTTCATGAGTGAAGGCATTCGACTACTCACCTGTTTCTAGAAACTCAGAGTAGCTGGGTAAACTCTGACCAGCTGTGCTGGTTGCTTCAACGCTTACTTCATAGGTGGAGCCACAGGAAAGTTCAGTGATGTCACAGCTGTTTTCATCGGTGCTACAGATATGTTTGTCATCATCTCCATTTGCACTTACAGTGTAGTTAGCGGCCCTGTTATTTGCTATCCAGCTGACAGTGACGCAGGAGGAGTTCTTTGGATTGAGCATCAGATTTTTGGGCATGCAGGGAGCTAATGGAGATGGATGAAGGAAAGTTGAGTTAATGCTGTCTGCATTGTTTAAGGAGCCCTCAAAATTATGAGGAGGCATCTATTTTTAGATATTGTGGACTTTTTCTCCTTGGATATGTCTTTATACCCTCATTTATATACACAAGTTTTCTACCTGTGTCTTTGGTGTGAGCTTTACATGCACGGTTGCATCCGCTCATTTCATTGCAGGGCGTCACCACCACACTGTAGGTAGTGTCACAGCTGAGGTCAGAGAGGGCGCACACCGGTGCGGTGTCATTGCAGAGGATGACCTCTGAACTGTGTGCAGCCCGGGTCTCGTACAGCACTGCCCCCTGTGAGGGCATCCACCTGATCTCCAGAGTGTCAGTGCTCACCGCTGACACGGACACGTCCTCTGGACAACACGGCACTAAAAGATGGATATGAATGATCAGAGAGAGAAGAAAATGCGTCTCATCGTGACTAAAAAGTGTCATTTCTGCTGCTACTTACAGGTGGTGTAGTTGAGAACTTGTCCTTGAGGACTGCTGCCAGCGTGGTTGAAGGCCAGCACAGACAGGAGGTATGTTTGACCACACGGGCAGTGAAAGGTGCAGTTGTTGCTGGTGGTGTTGCAGGTTTCCATACTGCTGCCAGCTGTCTCGATGAGGGCCATGTAGCTGTCAGCATGAGCCACCGTGTTCCACGTTAGAGTGCAGTTTCCTTCTGATGACTCCACAAGCACCAAAGACTCAGGTGGGCAGGGGACTGCAGCACAAGACAGCAAGGAATTTAGTCACTCTCACATACTCATAGTGTCACTACCACTCAGTGGGGTTTGGTGTAGAACACAAAAACCTTGTGTGTCATATTTTATAGCATGTTTTGCATTGTAGTTATTAAAGGTTTGAAGATTCTTAATCAATTTTTTTCTTTAAGATATATAAACAGCGTATTATAAAAAAAATGCAGACATTTTTTTACATCAGGTTTTTTTTTTATCTGCTTATGTGAAAGAGTTTTAAAATGTTGTAGTTATAAAGGAGTCAGAGTTCAAGATTTCAAAGTATGGATACCATTGTTCCATAGTTACTCTCTGTGATCATAAACTACACAGGATACCTTCAACTTTTGTGCTGTGGAATAAAATTTGGGTGATTTTCATGCCATATGGAGTATATCACAATTGAAATCAATGCATAAGACAATCAAATGGGAATGTTCATCCCAGTTATGGAGAGTTTTTTTATGGAGAGTGTCTTTTACCTGAAAATGTATCATAATTTGAGAGCACCAAGCTATATAAAAAAAAAGAGGTGAAAGTATCGATTGAAATCATAAGTGTTTTATATATATATATATAACATTAAATCAAATTTATAACATGTTTAATGTTATAAATCAAAGTAAGCCATATGGTCATTTTTGTCATTTTCTCACTAACACACCACTGTTTGGACTTCTTCTGGCATCATGCCCTCTGTTGGTCATTAGAAACAATACAAGCTTCTGTATTCAGCTTCAGGCCTGGAAGGTAATGCCAGTATTTTTATAAACACTATGTGGATGACACATTCCTATCTCTGCTACTCACAGGTGATGAAGACTGCAGGACTAGATGGATAGCTGGGCCCGGCCTCATTTGAGGCAGTGACTTGGATGGTGTGTACCTCTCCACACCCCACTGCGGAGAGGGTGCAGGAGGTGGATGTGGTGTTACACATAAAGCTCAGGTTACTCATCACATTGTACTCAATGGGTCCATAGACCTCCTGGTCAAGCTCCCAGGACACCAAGAGTCCAGCAACATCATCATTCATCACCACAGACACATTGACAGAAGTTGGGGTCTGAGGTCCTGTTAAATGCAAAAGATAAAAACAAAACCAATGAAGGACTAAACTTGAGTAGACACAGGAATCAGTTTGATATAAGACTTGGTTATTTTTGAATGCAGGCTTTTATTTGTTGTATTTAAAAAAATGTTTTACTTCGTTGTATTTTTCAAATGTCTACTAATAGAGGAAGTTTTCAAAGTAAGTTCAAAGTTTTGAAAGCAAGTATCTCCTCCTCGTTGTGTTCCTACATTTTTCAAGCAGCATGTTCATTAAACCTTATGGATAATTTCCCACAATAAGACTCCTCTGAATTATAATACTGTGGGGGTTTTTAGTGGCTTTACTGCTTCGTAGCACTGACCAGAGATCATGGTTAAGCATGCTGTTCAGGGCTCTTACTGAATAACACTCTGTATGGTAGAGTAAACACAAAGTGTACAGTAACAGAGAGAGAAGTGTCTCAGTGCCTGCTTACGTGTGGCCTGTACGATCTTCAAGCCGTCTCCCTCTCGACCTTCAAGTTCCCAAGCAAAACCATTTATGTCATAGAGTGAGCCAGCATCCAAGCCCGAGAAGGTCAAACTGGTGTTGGAGGTGTTGTACACGTTCACGCTTGTGTTTGAATCAAACTTGCATAAGGACAGGGTGTATTGGACAGCATGGGCAACAGGGTCCCAGGATACAATGATGCTGCTGTTGCTCGGAGAGGAGGACGAAAGCTGAGGGGGAGCCAAAACTGTGGAAGAGAAGATTAAACTGCTTTATATGTAATAGGTGGTTTGAGGGATGAATACTGTAGCTCATTATTAAAAATCCAAAAGTTCAATCCAAGATTATCTGAAGGAGCTCAATGTGCAATGTCAACTTAATAGTGGGTGCAACAGTTTGCCAATTGTTACATATTCAACCTGTGTGCTTATGTTATTTTCTTTGCTCGTTTTAGTATTTAAGTGAGGCAGAGCTTCAGATTTTGATTGTGTTCATGGTCGAGAATCAATTTGAATCAAAGTTCCTTAGTATTAAAGCATGAAAGGTTCAAGTAATTGTATGTTATCTGATGAAAATCGTTATTAATATATTAAGTAAGTAATCAGTATTATTAATAGATAAACTTTGTTTACTTTGGTAATAGTCACATAACTTTGTCTTCATTTGTGTTTCAAGTCAATCAAGTTTGCATAAATGAAAACTTATTAGAGGAAAATAAATAATTTATAACACGTTTCTCTGAATTCTAAAAAATTATTGCATCTTATCTGAAATTTGACAGACAGAACAAGGGAGAATCATTCCTACAGTGACTGGATTAGTTGAACAGGTGCAATCTTAAGAGGTTTTTAAACAAGACCTGCTGACTGGTACAAGATCAGTAAACTCATTCCACCACCGAGAGGCCACAGCTGTGAGTTCATGTTTCATACATCGTGAGAATTGAAATGTTGCCCCCCGTGGTAAAGATGACATTAGAGCTGGCAACTCTTTACTCAGGATGAGTTCAGCTCTTTGTGTTTGACATAGAGGGGTCAGGTATGGTTACCACCGATGCCGGCGAGGCCCATAGGGCTGAAGATGCATTTCTTGGATGAGTGGGTATACTGTACCTTTCACTTGAAGAATTGAATACAGTGGCTGTGCTATTTAGACAATAAAACAGATCAAGTAACTTTGCAGGGCATGGGGTGTGATGACAAAATTACTGTGGGTTTCTCAATAAATGTGAGAACCATTTCACATTTGGGTAGTTTTGCTTTCCAACTGTGTAAATCCCACCTGTCTTTCCAGTTACAGGAATTGAGGGCTGGCTGCGACCCGCGTTGTTCACAGCCATGATGCTGAGCGAGTACTCGGTGTACGGTGCGAGGGACTTAATCTCAGCTGGAGAGGAGGACGCTGTATCCTCTCTGAAGAAGCCGTTGCTGTTCTCGACACGTATGATGTAATGAGATGCCCCGGTTCTCAAGTTAAACTCCACAGTCAAGGTTGTGCTATTCAGTGGCTTCACTGTCAGAAGGGGCTCCATCATATCAGGGGCTGAAACAGTCACAAACCATTCAGAACAGGTGCACTACTAAGTTCATTTTTACTGTGTGTGTCTGTGTGCTGAACTTTGGATTTAAGTGGTTTAACAATTAAAAATAACCAAAAAAAAACCAACCAAAAAAAAAAGCCCATACTTTATCTACTGTGAATCTCCCTGGGTACATTTACTGAACATAACTATAGAATAAATCACATGTTTACTACAAGCGATGCCTCCAGTCAGCTATGCTAGCCTGAAAAATGGCAAGTAAAACTGCCAATCTTAAGCTCTGGTTTTAAAGTAAGATTTAGATAGCTAGATTTGCATTGCAAAATTACTTATTTTCATGGTTCCAGCATAGCTTTTTGCCATACATAATTTTATTTAGATATTTGATCAGTGTGCCTGATCAAGCCTTACAGGCTATTCTTTGAAATTTACAACAGAAATGAAACTTGCTACAAATACTGCAGGGTTTCATTGTGGTACTCAATGGGCTCTTCAGTTAATGCAGCATGTTCTCCAAACTTAAAAAAGGTACTTGTTGCATTTTTATGTAACAGCTGGACCGTCCAGGAACGAACAAGTTATTAGGACAAAGTTATGCTCAGTTAAATGAGAATCTGTTCTTAAACAGCATGAGTATGGACTGAAGTGCATGAAGTCTCACCTGTTGATGATTCAACTGATGCAGTGCTGAGTACTTGGGAACCACTCAGAGCTTCAATTTCAAAATTATACATGATGTTTGGAGACAGCGAGGTAACAGACCCCATCACTGTGTTTGGACCAAATGATGCAAAAGCGACAAATTTGCTCTGTGACGTTACCCTAATCTGGTACGAGGTGGCTCCAGAGTACCTGGTCCATCTGAGAGTCACAGTCTTTGATGTTGCAGAGAACAGAGACACTTCAAAATCTAACGAGGGTAAAGCAAATCATTATAAGACACATTTGGGACCCCAAGAAAAAGATTCTTTCAGACATACAAATGCAGTCAAGTTTTTTGGTTTGTTTGTTCGTTTTTGTTCTGTAATAAAGCACCAGCAGTTGAATACATAGTAAAAGACAATATACAGTACCTGATTGGGCCGCAGCCTGCAAATTAAGATAAGAGAATTTTATTAACTGTTCTGAACATTTTCCTCTAACAATTATCTCATCACTATCTATTACAATACCTGTGAGCACATGCCCAGTAATACAAAAATCTCCAGCCACTTCATAGCACCAGTTTTTCAGGTTTCTGTTTGCTCTCCCACTTGACAGCTTCTCTACGATTCTTAAAAACACTTCTCTTCAGTGGTTTGAACTTTTCTTAAACATCTACCAGCTGAAATACCTGCATCAAGCTCCTCCCACTGGGGGGGCAAATGTCCTTTTATACTGAAGCAGTGAGATGGGGCAGGTGTAGGCTGAATGTCATGAAAAGAACCTGAAGAAAGCATCATGTTCTGCACTCAAGGACATATCCACTAAAACGTGACATGGACATAATAACTGTCTGGAGGCCTCACAGCCACCCCTTTGACAGTAACAGAGATACTACAGAAAATATAACAGAATATCTCATATTTCTTATTTTAGTAGTATATACTCAGATAGATAGATAGATCTATCGATCTTGTGCGCTGCAGCATTTAAAAAAACTACAAATGACTGTCGCACACTTGATGACGCGAATGACGTCGAGTTTGTGTTCCCGAACTTCTTAACGGGAAGAGGCGCAGTGAGTAAAAAAAACAAGATGGCAGCGGGCTCGGATTATGGGCTGAAAAGTATAGTTTGGAAAAGTAAGTTCACTCCAACAGGACAGTATTTCTTGCTCTTGTAAAACAGCATAGCAGCATTTATTTAGCACGTGACAGGCCGTGAGCTGTTTTAGCTAACCTTTTCCTACGTGACTTTAGCTCTTAGAATACCAGCGAAGACGTTCATTCAACTGTTCCTTTTCAGCGGAAATTTAAAAATTTACAAAACGCAGTAGAACCGATAGAGGAAACAGCCGAAAACTCAACTTGACCTAACACTTGCCCCGGTCAGAACATAACGACTCATTTAGGCTAGTTTTTGTAGGAGTAGCCTTGGGTAAGGTCACTGTACGTCTGCAGCCGCACCTTGTTATGCAGCGGGACTGCTCGATACAAGACTGGCGTATGATTTTTATCCTTATCCTTGTTGTCTTGCCTTTCTCTTATTGGCTGTGGTTAGGTTTTGTCACCAAAAAGGCTGGTTTGGGTTTAGGTTAAAATGAGGGTCAAACAAGTAGCTAAAACTAATGCAGGCCAGTAGAACAGGTGTTATGAAGTTTTTTTGCTGCTGACATGTATTGTTAGAACTCTCTCAGACTGGTGACCTGTACAGGGTTTACCCCACCTTTCACCCTGTGACAGCTGGGATAGACTCCAGACTCCTTCAAGCGATCCTGAATTGGATAATCGGAAGAAAATGTATGGATAATTCAAGTTTACGCACAACAGGCTAAAAAATGACCATAAAGTCGCTAAACAGTAGTCCCTAAAGTAATGAGAGCGCTATCACTCAGGTGTACCTAATAACACGGTAATAATCAAGTAACAGTTAGACAAAAACAGCCTTGTTTCTTAATACGTCCACTCATGAACGCTGAAATAACTTTGGCAGTACGTATATACTTTAGTTGATTCAAAGGTCATTTCATCTCAATTAATCAAATTAAAAAAAACACACCCAAAAAAAACGTTGCATCCCAGATTTGCCTGAAAAAAATTCCAAGGGAAATGTTCACTACTTAAGAGAAATAATGCAAAATGTCAGGACCCCACTGCTTCCTCCCAAAAAAATAAGAAATTGCGGGATCTGAGTTTTTTGTTTTGTTTTTTTGTTTTGTTTTTTTGAGAAGCTTTAAAATGCCATTACCAAGAAAACTACTATAGCTAGGTCCTTAAGTTTTTTCTGAGACGGGCAAGTGGGAGGCATTTGATGGGCTGACGTGGAATGACCCAAAAAGATTAGAAAAATCACAAGGAGTGGCCGTTAGAATTGTACCAAGACTCTGAAATATTACAAAACACAACTGCAAAACATGTATACATTAAGCTATAAACGTTCTAATAATATGTTTTAATTTGATGCATAATTAGCTAAATAATGGATATTTGCAGCTCTGATTACATCAGTTTCTGTTTAGCTTGAACTAAGCTGTAGCTTTAACAGCGACATCATGAACAATAAAATGTTGTCATGTTATGTGCCCCTTTTAGGAATACAAGACATAATTATTACAGACTGCAGAAACTCTGAAGTATGGAAGGTAAGAAACCCACCATGTGCTCAGTACAGAGTCAAGGATTGTACTTAATAAATGGACAAGCTCCGAGTTACAGATTCAGCTTTGATATGATTAATTCTCACTCACACGCTTTGTCTTAATATAGAGAAATTTTCATTTGTGACTGCATAGCATGGGAACATATTACTGCGTAATGCATAATTAAAGGAGCATTTTCACTTTGTCTGCTTAACAGGTATTGATTCTGGACCCCTTCACCACCAAGCTCCTCTCATCATGCTGCAAAATGTCCGATCTGATGGCAGAGAAGATAACAAGTAGGTTGAATGATGTCCTGGCATTTATTTTTACATCATAAAGCTATTAGATCATAGTAACTTTGTATATATGTCTTTAGCCACTATTAACTCAAGTGTTGTGTCTGTAGTTGTGGAGGACCTGTTCAAAAGCAGAGAGCCTGTTCCAGAAATGAAGGCCATCTACTTTATGACACCTACCCCTAAGGTTTGCCATTAAAACCCTGTAATGGTCATACTGGAATTTAATTCCAGTCTTTATTTCTGCAAATTCTTTTTTTTTTTCACATATCGAATTATAAACTCTGTAATTTCTTAAATCTAATTTATTTTCATAGTGTGTGGATGCCTTTATAGCTGATTTCAAGACCAAACCCAAATACAAAGCCGCATACGTCTATTTCACTGACTGTAAGTAACTCCTGTGTTGGTGCTTAAATCTGCTTTATCAGCAAAATAACAAATATACCTATTATGATCAAAGTGGGCACTGAAAACTTTTTTTTTTTACCTGCAGATTGCACGGATGACTTGTTCAACAAAATGAAGCTTTCCTGTGGAAAACACATAAGGGTCTGTAAGGAAATAAACATCTCTTTCATGCCTCAGGAAGCACAAGTAAGTGTCCACAATTTAGCCAAGTGTGCCTTTTTTTTTAGTTTATTTTGTAATAGTCCATTTCCTCTTTTTGTCAAAATTTCCCTCAGTTGACAGGCACGCACACAGGCTGTGTACTTGCCTGTTGTTTGCCTGGTGTATGTTGTTTCTAGGTGTTGAAGTCCTGAAGAGAGTAATTCCTGTAGCTTTAAAAGTTATTTCACATTTTTCCTTCATATAGCATTTCAGCTGCTCCTTTGTCAACCTTTTCCTTTCATAATGCACCTGGTGTTTTCAATGGGTTTTGACTGCAGGTGGGATAGTTTAACTGCAGAAACTTACTGGAAAACTACACTGTTGGATTACGCTTTACTGGCATTGTTTTGCCGAAATGAGCGAGGCCTTCCCTGAAAAAGAAGTCTCCTGGATGGCAGTGTAATATTAGGCTTTAATTTACATTTTTCACGTGATCCAAGCTTTTTAGAAACAGGTTTGTATAATTTAACAAACTGGTGGCTTGGGGACAGGACAAACAAAATAAAAAAAATCACATTCTTACATATGTCAGTTCACTAACTATGTGCTCATGCTACGGTGGTGTCTGACAAACTGATACACTTAATCTCATTGTGAAAATGTAAAAAAAAAAAAAAAAACCCCACTGGTGAATTTAACTTTTGCAGATATGAGTTGTTACTGTCATGAACCACTGAAACAAAAGGGTGCTTTCATAAGGTGTTGTAGGTTCACAAAGGCTTAAAACAGGGTTTGTTTGTTTATTAGCCCATTGCTTGGTGTTTGGCAGGCAACATGCTGGTGTCATATCATGCATAATTTATCATATGTTGTTGTAAATTAGATGTTGTCATTGAAAGGTGGTATATGTGCATATATTCTAAAACTGAGTCACTTTAGCCTGTTACTAGGTGGATGTTAGGAAACACAATGATGTCATAATTTCTGATATAGATGAGAACTTTCAGGGGACTTAGATATACAGTACTGTGCAAAGGTTTTAGGCAGGTGAGAAAAAATGCTGTAAACAAAGAATGCTGTCAAAAATGGAAGTGTTAATCATTTATTTTTATCAATCAACAAAATGCAGTGAATGAATAAACGAGAAATCAAAATCAAATCAATATTTGGTGTGACCACCCTTTGCCTTCAAAATAGCATCAATTCTTCTAGGTGCACTTGCAGACAGTTTTTGAAGGAACTCGGTTGGTAGGTTGTTCTAAATATCTTGGAGAACTAACCACAGATCTTCTGTGGATGTAGGCTTCCTCACATCCTTCTGTCTCTTCATGTAATCCCAGACACACTCGATCATGTTGAGATCAGGGCTCTGTGGGGGCCACACCATCACTTCCAGTACTTCTTGTTCTTCTTTATGCTGAAGATAGTTCTTAATGACTTTGGCTGTGTGTTTGGGGTCATTGACCTGCTGCAGAATACATTTGGGGCCAATAAACAATCATTTATATTTCTGAAAGCATTCTTTGTTTACAGCATTTTTTCACACCTGCCTAAAACTTTTGCGCAGTACTGTACCTGTGTATCAGGTTTGATTGCACAGCTGATGATGATCTAAGAGATGTTTTCAGACAAAGAAACAAACAGGCAGGTGTTTATTAATGTATTATAGCCTGGAGTTCGAGAAATAATGAGAAATTGAAAAGGATCCTTGTGGTTTTACTATATTCTGGTTCATAAATTGAGATGACAGCTGTTGTTTACACTGTGGTGTTAAATGCTTTGAAGGTTTTCACCTGCGATAATCCCGGGGCTTTCCGAAGCATCTACAGCCCCAAAAGTCAGGACAAAATGAAGACACTGGAGACACTGGCAGACCAGCTCGTCACACTCTGTGCTACATTAGATGAGTACCCAGGGATCCGATACAAGAAGTAAGTCAGACAACATGTAGTGTCTTAGGTTACAACACACCTGAGCCCCCAAGCAGAGTGAAACTTTTTACACAAAAAAGTCAGAATAGGTTCCTTATTAATGCCAGGAATAAGGCTGAAGAAAACAAAGCGTTGGTATCGCTTGTTTCTTTGAACAGGCTGGAGTTAAAATGTGATTGTTCTGAGTGAATATAGTACAGATATATCTTATAACATTCACTGTTCAAAGAAATAGCTGTATGTAGAAAGAATCAGTGGGCAACTGAGCAGGTGAGTTTACTCGCTCAAAGCAGCTCTGATCCTATTCAGTCTAATGAAAAGTAAGAGTGCATTTATATGTAAAGACCAGAGTGTAGCTGTTATTTACAGAAAATACAGTTTTGTGTTTTATAAGTACTGGATTAACCTTGACCTCAACATTAACTTGACTCACGGAAACAAAATTTATATCATAACTAGAGACGGCAACATGGAGAATGCCAAACTCCTTGCAGAGCTGGTGGACCAGAAGCTGGCCACACACTACCAGCTGGATGACAGTGGCAAGAAAAAGGTGAGAGGCCTGCTGAACAAAGGATGGTGTCAGGATAAACAAGGTCTTAGCCCTGGGAGTAAATGGGAATTTGAAAATACTGTATTGTTTTCCCAACTAAGTATGACATGAAAGAATAAAATAGTCCCTCCTTTGCCTCAAGCACGTCCAACATTTCCCTTTACTAGAAATTTGAAAAGGCAAAAGTTTAGACCGCTTGCTTCATGGCAGTGAAATATCACAGTTTTTATATATAATGCAGTGTTAATGTTTTTGTTTCCCCCTACATCACCAGGAGAAGACCCAAGCCCAGTTGCTGATAGTCGACAGAGGTTTTGATCCTGTGACCCCCATCCTGCACGAGCTGACCTACCAGGCCATGGCCTACGATCTCATTGATATAGAAAACGATACCTATAAGTAATACAGTCTACTTCCTGTATTTTAAATATATATATATATATATATATACACACACACACACACACACACACACACACTACTTACTGCTTCATACATTTGGGCTCATGAGAAACTAGATACCGATTATCTGGGTCATTTTGTGGCCAGGTACAGGTCTAGAGATGGCTCAGAGAAGCAGGCCCTGCTGAATGAGGATGACATGCTCTGGGTGAAACTGAGGCACCAGCACATCGCCGAGGTTTCAGCGTAAGCGTGCGAAGCCAGAAGCATAGCAATATCTTCTTCTTGCTGTCGGCACTCTCATCTTAACCTTGTTGTTTTCCCTACAACAGGCAAATTCCCAAGATGTTGAAGGAGATATCTGCTAGCAAGAAACAGCCAGATGGGAAGGTACAGTGCAGTGGTTTCTGCTTGTGTTATCATTTCATTTTGAAAAGCATATCTTGAGCAAACATTTAATGTGTTCATATATATAAATATGTATATATATATGTTTTTTGTTTACCCAGATCACAATTAGCAATTTGGCTCAAATGATGAAGAAGATGCCTGCATTCCGTAAACAGATGACGGAGGTATGCAGTAAAACTTTTGTAGCGATAACTGAACTTACTTCAAAGTTATTTGTTCATCTGAAGTCTGAGATTAAACCAGAATCTTCTCCAGGTTCGGGTTTTGTTGGTGGTTTTAAGACAGCTATAACTCTTACATTAGTTACCACTTCCCCCTTATTGTAAGGGCTACGCAATCATTATGTTGTGGTTGGGTGTGGTGCCTCTACAGCCAGTTATTACGTAGGGTTGACTTCATGTTTTTAGGAGTTAAACAGATTGAAGCAGAATCAGAGCAGGATGATAAGTACCTTTTTTTCCCAGTCTCGTCTGTTTTCTGTCTGGATTTTAGAAAACGATTCATCTGCAGCTGGCTGAAGACTGCATGAAACATTTCGCAAACAATGTGGAGAAACTCTGCAAAGCTGAACAGGTCTGTTTATGCTCTGTTATCAAGATCTGGCAGTCACCCTCTTCTTGACCTGCAGAGTACCATTACTGTATGCAGCTGAGTGTGACCTTCTAATCGGAGCTTTAGAGAAGTGCGTCATGTGTACCATGTGTAATATGCTGTATGTTTCTGTGCAGGACCTTGCAGTAGGCGCGGATGTGGATGGGTTAAAGGTGAAAGATCCCATGAGGACTCTGCTGCCTGTGCTGCTGAACCCATACAGTAAATATGACAAGATCAGAGCTGTGCTGCTCTACATCTTCAGCCTGAATGGTACATCAGCCTTCTCCAGTCTGTCTCTATTCTGTTAAGCAGTCTTTTGCTTTGAAGGCATACTGTAAACATCCATCTTTCCTAAAATAAATTCTCTCATTTCATACATTGAAAAAAACAACAGCAAAAACCAACAACAACAACAACAAATAAACCCCAATCCTAAAACAATCTCAACCTTAGCCAACAATCCTTTTTGGATAAGGTACTCGTGAATATTTTTTTTTTTTGACTAAAAGGTAGAAGTGCTAATTTCTCCATCTGTCTTTTTTGCTTTTTGGATGTTTGGTGTTTGTAAACAGGAACAACCGAGGAAAACTTAAACAAACTTATTGAGCATGTAAAGATCGAGGGAGAACCGGAGTTTATCCAGAACTGGAAAGAGCTGGGTGTGCCCATCATCACAACGGTAGGTTGAAAAAAGGAAAACGTTGTTTGATTCAGTGTTTTGATTTTTTTTACTTTTCATTGATGTACTTTTCTTTCCAGCCCAGTTTCTTCTCTCGTAAATCAAACCGACGAGAGCGTTCCCAGGAGGAGATATACAACCTTTCCAGATGGACCCCTGTGATAAAAGATGTGATGGAGGTCAGTGAGGTCATCATGTGGTATCCTGGTTTGTCTTTGCACCCCATTATCTCTACATTATCACATCTCTTTTTTTTTTCTTTTTTTTTTGCCGCCCCTTCATTCACATTCGGGTCATTAAAATTAGGCTGTATATAAAAGATGGACTTGGCCCATCCCTCTTTGACTTCTGGACTCAGAAACAACATTGCATTATTTAAATTCAGTATTAGTGCTTTGGCCAACGCTTTGCTTTTTTTTTGTTTGTTTGTTTGTTTGTTTGTATGTTTTAAGCCATAATTAACCATATTTTGATTAGAGAGTGGAGTGTCAAGTAATTAGCTACTGCTAGCAAGCATGGTTAGCAAGCATGCATAAACTGTACCTGTGAAATTAACAGATTCAGATAGCTGCTAATGATTGCTAAGTGATAGATTAATAAAATCTATCTAAAACTGAAATCAATGAAACTGAAGCAGAAACTTGCTGGCTTTGTTGTAGCTCATTGAGGCCATATTATGCTTTAGAGCAGTGTTACCCAACCTTTTGGAGCCATGGCACATATTTCACATTAGAAAAATCACACAGCACACCACCAAACAAATATGTCACAAAAAGCATATTGATCATTTTTCCCCGTGCACCAGGCATAATGGAATTGGCTCGGTTCCTCCCCAGTATACCTTTTTTTTGCTTTCTTCTGACCACTACTCATGCTAGGGCCTACATCTGGGTCAGAATTTTCTCCAGGACCCAGGTCAGATTGACTACTTTTTCTTTTCAAATGTTTACCTATTGCTATTACGCGCTGCATTGTCTCACTCACAGCATGACTATTATGTAATTTCTTCTTCGTCATCTTCTGTTTTACTGGCAGTTGGCAATCCATTTAATTAGAGCAGGTAGTTGTACTGCCCTCTAGTGGAAGAGAATGTAATTGTTCTGCCCGTTACTCACGCCGGTCGCTTACAGTACTGATCAGGTGGAACCAGATAATCTACCACGGCACACCTGATCATTTCTCACGGCACACCTATGTGTTGGGAAACACTGCACTATCTGTCAATACAGTGTTCATATCGTGTGCACCTCCAAAAATAAAAATTTTGTGTTGTTTCCACCTGGAAATTGCACTGATTTCCTGCTCTCTATATGCCCATAAATGGTCCTGCTAATCAATCACGCTGCATTATGTGGAATAATGTTGCACTGCAGCATTTATGTTTTTATTGCTATTAGAATGATTCACAATTTTTCACCATCACCTTGGTACATCATTTGAAAATGAAACGTAGACAGGTTGGTGCTTTGAGGCGACTGCTGTTGTGATTTGGCGCTAAATAAATAAAACTGAATTAAATAACAAGGTGAACAAAAATAGATTTATTTTAATTATTTTAATGGTAAACTTGGCCTACATTATTTATGATCAGGACTTGTAAGGGCATGAGCTGTGACTAGATTTACACTCTCTCTCTCTATACAGTGGGTAAAATAAGTATTGAACACGTCACCAATCTTACCAGTCTTAATAATCTAAGTAAATATATTTCTAAAAGTGCTACTGACATGAAATTATCACCAAATATTGTTAACAATATTTCTTGGCAATTCACACATGCCAAAAAATCAAACCATAGACGCCCATAAATTAACTTGGTTAGAGCAGGATGAGTATGTTAGTTTAAATGAATTAACTCCCCTGAGTCACAAAACAATTTTTTGCTTATTTACAGACTTGTGTTCCTTAGTCTGCTAGGTCACTTGTCCTTTTTGTAATTCATTCTGACCAAATGCAGTATGTAGATGGTACTTACCTGACTTGTTACCAGTATAGAGTGCGT
>VVHJ01039384.1:5797-22876 GCA_015107715.1 Tylochromis polylepis | reverse complement strand
CAGCCGCCAGCTCCCTGCTCGCAGCCTCCATCTCCCGGCTTGAGGCCGCCAGCTCGGCCATCCGTTGGGCCAGCGTTGTCTCCGGTTGCCCCGGTCCTGGGTCTGCCCTGCCCGTCATAACCACCAGGCAGTCCTGGGTTTCGGCACCACTGTGACGGTGCGAAGGCAGACCCCACGACTCGGGCATGTTGCTCCACATACTTTATTAATAACCACGACACACGATACACTTTACAACGGTTGCTGACACACACACCGCGGCTACAGCTCTCCCGCTGCCAGCCGCACACCACAACCCCCCAACAACCAACAATCAGGACCCTTATGGCTGGCGAGGCGTGATTGCTGATGCCGTGCAGGTGAAGCCATCTCCACCGCACGGCACCGCAAGCCACGCCCCGCCACACTGCCTAATTTAAACATGTGTCAGACTAAGTTAGTAGTTCATCTGCATATTTTAATGTAATTTCTGTAGCTTTACTGTAGATTCTCGCTGTATAAAGCAAACGGTGGATGGAGCAGCTACAAAGTTTGCTTTTCTTCATGTTGAGTTTGCTGATCAGGTGCTTTCATAAAGGACCACTACCTTCTTCCCAGTAAAGGTTTTAATGGTAGTTACAGGAACAGCACTGCTGTTTTGAACACTAGAAAAACATTTTATTTCACTCTACCTGACTTCACTGTCTCAATAATGGCTCCACCTCTTTGCTCTTTGCCATGTGTAGACAGACTCCACACTAAACTATAACACTGCTGCTGTTGTGTTATAAGTCTTTTTGTTGAAAAATTGGGCGCTGTGTAGGCTTAATGTTGTCATACTACTTTCTCACATGCTTGTTCTTAGATATGTTCCTATTGCAAGTCTATTTTTAGTCACAAATATGGTGAAACGCTCGTGTTTACATGGTAACAACTGCACGCTACAGTGCCGCATGTTAAATGAAGCATCTGAGCAAAAAAATTTGTGTCGAGGATTTTTTATAATCGAGTTATTTGAATTGTTGGAGCCCTAGTAGAAATGCAGCAGTATGCTTTGGACCTCACTGTTGTTTTAGCTGATTGTGTTCCTCATAGTTTTTGTAACCTTGCACATGTTGGTGCAGCCAGCATGATTGGGTTGATGACACGAGTGTTCAACTGTGTTTTGTTTTTACTGCCATTTCAGTTATCTTCCTCTTCCTCCTCTTCCTGGTCAGCATCCTACTCTGTCACACTAATCCCTTACATGTCCTCCTTTACTACATTAAAAAGTATTGGGCCAACTACATTTATAAGAGGTGCTTGGCCATGGGAATACATGCCATGAAGTTCCTGGTGCACAGTCCATGTGCTAAGAGGAGGTTTGGAATGCTACACTTTTACAATATCTGTTAATATTTGGAATATCTCAGAGGCAAGAAATTTCACAAGCTTAATTGTTACAGCAGTGGCATCATATTGCAGTACCATGCTGAAACTTATTAGAGCAACCCATTCTTTTGTAAATGTTTGAAAAGGCCCACTACTTGGCTAGGTACTTGCTTTTTATACACCTGTAGCAATGCGACTGAAAACAGGAATTCAAAGATTTAGAGGTGGGATTTTATACAGCTATCAGATGGATGTATTAAGTTCTCTATAGCTTAGTTGTTTATGTTGCATTTAAATTTCATTCAGGCATTTCCAGTGTTTCTGAAATGTTTCCACTTATTTTAATTCTTTCCTTGGTAAAAATGCATTTTATGAAGCATGTTTCAAAAACAAATATTGTTTTTGTTTTGTTTTTTTCTCAGGCCCCTGCTTACCACCTTATTTTGGAGGGAATCCTCATACTGTGGATCATTAGGCTTCTATTCTCTAAGACCTACAAACTTCATGAGACGTATAAACTGACAGAGAAGGTAAACAGTGCAGTGAAAATCAAACAGTATTATTTTTGTCACCAAACTCTTCTCACGTGATTATACATTACAGGAAAAGGAGGACCTGATTGAGGAATGGCAGCCAGAGGCGCTTGTTCCTCCTGTTTCCAAAGACTACCCCACCCTCAACTATGATGTTGTCACAGGGTAAACTCTGTTACCTCACTGCTTTATTTACAGGTTTTAAGTATTCACTAAAGCTAAATGACCATACGGGCCAAGTGTGATAACAAAGTGTTTTCTGTCTTTACATTTAAGCTGTGAGTGAATGCAGTGCGAGATAATCCAGCAATAAAAGATATATCCAAATTGTTCTAAAGTCTGAGAACGATATCAAGTGTAACTATACATATGAAATTAATAATGAGGTCTCTATCAAAATGTTTTGCCAGTTTGCCAGTAAAAAGCAAAAACTGGGTTTGAATTTGCGTGATCGCTCTTTCAAGATCCAGTCTTGTCCAGCTTCAGACTACTTACAGTATGTACTATTGCTATTTTGCTTTTATGACAAACCTATCTGACAGCTGTGTTAGGTGGTTCTTTGTACCCCTTAGGATTGCTTCCAGTGTTCTCTGGAGGTTCTGTTCTAAACACTTGCATGTGCATGCACAGATGAGGAAAGAATTATTAGTCACCCTGTGAAATTTTTATATGATATTATTTTTTTTTTTTCCCTCTGAACCAGAATTAGCATGGCTTTTCCAAATATACTAGTTTTAGTTTGTATGCTTACATTAGTTTGCCAACAGAATTATCCCACCCAAAATGCTAATAGTTAGTTTTGTTTCTTTTTAGCTGGATGACAGCCTAATGACAGTTTCTTTTTGTTTTCAACAAGTCCTGCACTTGTCTCCCGAGCAATCACATCCCACTCTTCTTTGGCAGATCTCTCAAACTCTTTTATGGTCTTCTGGGAAGGACTTTAGTCGTCTGACCAAAGGATGTACTTCCACTATGCTTAATCTTTCTCCAGGTTGTCTTTAGCATGTTTCAGTCTAGCTTGAAGATGTTTCTTTTCCAGAAGCGGGGTTTTTCTTGGTCTGCAGTCCATTCATGTTCAGGTTTCTAGTGATTGCCTTCTTTAAGACTACAATTCCTGACTTGGCTAAGTGATTCAATAGTGTCTTGGCAGTTGCTTTGGCATCTTGAGATGCAGCTCTCCCTAATTTTTTTTTTAAAAGGTTTTTCATTGATACTTTTAAGAAAAAAAAATAGGTTTTTAATATAAATATGGGACATCTGCTAGGCAGGTCCACAAGCAGTTGGACAATGATAGTTTTTATTTTTTTGCCTTTCCACAGATGGTGATCATTGGTGTTTTGAATATGCAGTCCAAAGCTTATGCAAGTGAAAGAGGCTAAAATTAAGTTGCTAAACATAGAAGATTTTAAAAGAGCTATATCAAAAATTTGGTAATTTCTTTAATGGAACCAGTGTATTGCTGAGAAGACTTGAAAGACAATAAAAACAGGTAGGGGAGTAAGGAAAATGTGTAAGTAAAGGTGTTTCATAAAATATAGCCAGTTGTATCAAGAGATGCCCAAGCTGAAAAACCCAAATAAATCTATCAGATAGATATCAAAATATTTAAAGTGGCCAAATCAGTTATCTAGCACATTCATAGTAAGAAGGAATTAATTGATCAAGCTCAAACAGACAAAAATGTCTGAAAGACCACAGAAGATGAAGAAGATGAAGAGCATCATTGGAGAAGTCTTTCCTTGGTTAAGAAAAAAATCACACTATCTATTCAAATAGTATACTCAATGTAAAGGGAATATCACTGCTAAAGTCTATAATCAAAAGACACTTTAATGAATGAGGATTTACAACAAAGTGTAAACCACTGCTTGCGCTCAAGAACAGGAAGCCCAGATTAGTCTTTGCTATATAATATCTAAAACTGCTGTGTGACTCCTGATAGAAGTAGCAGGATAATTTGAAGGGTGTAGAGTTGGAGATTCAGCTAAATGACCTTCACACTACAGATGGATATTTGCACAAAAGCAGCCCAAGTGCTTATTCAGGCAAAAAAAAATTTGAATACTTTTAAATGACCGAGTCAGTAACTTGATCTCAACCTGATTGATAATGTTTATCATGTACTAAAGAAAAAGTTTTTTTTTTAAAAAGAGAAAAAAAGGAAGAATCAATCTGAACTTAAATTACATCTTGACTGCTTGGATGAAAATGACGATATCTGATTTGTCCCTTGAGGCATGAAAACAATGTTGTGGTCTTAGAAAACGTTTTGTGCTCCGATCTCTATAGTATTAAAGTATGATAAGATAAAGATTCAAATGCACAGTTTCTGTTACAGACCTCCCAGCCACAAAATCACAATCAATGGAAAAGACTGCATTAACTTTGCATCGTTTAACTTCCTGGGTCTCCTTGATAATGAGCGGGTTAAGGTCAGTGTTTATTATTTAAAGGTAACCTCCACTTGTAATGTCAGTATGATATGTTCTTCTTCTAATGTTCTAAATTGTCCATATACTGTTATGTCTAAATCTTTATCCAGGAAACATTTCAGTTATGAAGCAAATCCCTCATTCAAAACAGCCCCACACACACAGCAAGGGGTGCCCAGTGAATGACTTGCCCAGTAGGCAGTGCAGTTTTTATCAGAAGCGACTATTAATTTGTATTATTGCTAAGCCACAGTAATTCTTTGAATTATACATACACACAGTGTGACATCCCCTTAAGCATTACGCCTCAGTGAGTTTTAGTAAAACTTGAATTTGTTCTAATTTTAGAATTATAAGCTAATTTTTCATTACAGCAAAAGGCTTTGGCATCGCTGAAAAAATATGGTGTGGGGACTTGTGGTCCAAGAGGCTTCTATGGGACCTTTGGTGAGTTCAGTTTTTTACCCCTCAGCTGTAAAAGGCTGATGGGGTATTTTTTTATCTTCTGTTAACATTCCACCATTTGATGTTAAGCTACACTAGCAAGAAAAGTAATTAAACTTTTTGATAATCTAATTATTTCCATCCATCCATCCATGGATAATTATTTCCTAAATATACCATTACCTAATTCTTTACTTGCATTGAATGAATATCTTTCTGACATAAAACAATGTGTTGTCAGAGAAGACAAATCAAACCCATTTAAACAGAAACGTGGCTTACCTCAAGGCTTAACTCTAGGACCACTTCTTTTCTGCAGTTATCGCTCAGCCATAAATGGCTGATGAGCGGCATGGCCACCCACATTTGTAAAGTCAGAGGTCAAGTTTTCTGAAAATGTTGCAAATGCCAAAACTGAAGATCATTCATGATACCCAATTTTATACCAAAAAGAAATGATTATCCCATGTACTTAAACATAAACTCATTTTATTAAAAAGGTTGTTTTTTTTTAATCTGTGACATATTGGTGTCAGACAATTTATTTGAGATTTTAACATTATATTTTTTTGACAGGACAAAGACTAAAATATTAGGATGGCTGCTGAGTAGCCTAATTACTATGGGGCATGACGTTAGTTACGTTACGTTAGCTTAAGCATTTATATATTAGCTGTTGATTTGCGATGGAAAGGCCAGCTGTCTAAGGAGGATAATTTTAAATTATCCTCCTTTTTTAAAAAAGCCCTAATGACTCAGTAGTAAAGCAAATATCAATAGTCATACTCATTCTACCTTAGTATGGACATTTACTTTCCGTCACCGCAGCAACTTCTTCCATACACCAAGAAACATTCACTGTTCAGAGCAAACCATAGTTGTAGAGTCACTCACACAACTATAAATCTAAGTATATCTTATAAAGGTCACTAGAGTTGGCAGTTTCTTAGATTTTCTCTAGGTATTATAATTTTGCCATTATCCTTAAGTCTTTCTGCCATGATAAATGGGTAGTGAAAATATGATAGACAGCCCTAAGGCACATACTTTTGATTGAGCCTTGTTAAGCTGTCAAGGGATAAGCAAGTGAATGTCTCTAATGCCAAGTGATGGTCAAGACAAATATTTGAAATCATGCTGTTGTTTAGTGTCTTTACAGTCTTTCTTTCAAAGTGCAGTAGTTTTTCACCTCTGATTAAACCACATCCACTAAAAACTCAGAAATACTAAAAGGTAATGGTAAGTGACATCTAAAAAGTGCAACCAACTAGTAACTAATGTTATGTTTCTCTGCCCCCAGATGTTCACCTGGAGCTGGAAAGTCGTCTCTCCAAATTCATGAAAACTGAAGAGGCCATTATCTATTCATATGGCTTTGCAACTATTGCTAGTGCAATACCTGCCTACTCCAAGAGGGGTGACATCATCTTTGTGTGAGTGTTGTTTCTCATAATATGTATAGCCCAATATTAAACCAAGATAACACCCCTCACCCACTTCAGTTAAATTAAGTTTTGTTTACTTTATGTGGTCTTTGTGAGGACAGAGATTTTAAGTTCTGGATTTAACAGGGACTCAATAAAATGAAGCTAAAATGGGAAACATGTCTAAGGTCTGTTTCTAGTCCTTGTTAGTACCCTCGCTGTGGCATTTCGATTCAAATGAAAGCTTTAAATAGAGGTGTTAGAGCAGTCTGCACAGATGAAAGAAGGCAGTCCTACATACTAGTTTAATGCGAATATGGAAGAACATATCCTGGACTAAAAAACACCCCCAAGATTCCTCAAAGTGTTACTGGAGGTCAGTGTAATGGCATCCACAGAAACTATTTACACATAAATTTGGAAATTCATGTTTTGTGTTTACAGACATTTTGGCATGAAGGCTGCTCTAACGTGAGCCAGAGCTAGATATAATTGATCAATAAATAAAAGGGGACTGTAGTTAGATGAAAAAATGAATAATTACCACCAGGCTGTGGATGGGCTTTTGAGCTGAAGTGGATCAGAGGTGTGTGTGTGTGTGTGACCAAACGTGTTGAGAACCAGGCAGATTGCTGGCTTACCTAACTAGTGGGAGAACCGTAGCTGATTTGAGCAGAGTCTAGTGTGTGAGGAACTAATATGAGCAAATAAATAAATATATATATTTTTTTTAAATACAAAAATGTCAAAGAAATCATGAGCTGCTCAAGACTTTTGGATAACACTTTAGATGATAATAACTGGGTATCATCTGTACAGCAACAGAAATGTGTAAATTGTTTTTTAAATAAATTACCGAAGGAAAGCATGTCTAACATAAAAGGTTTTCCGTGGAACTCCATGACTAACTGTATGTGAAGGAGACTTCTTGTTTATATGTACAAATTGGAATCTGTCAGACAATGGCACAGTGTCTTGCCTTTAATGCCAACAGTGTATTCTAGTCTCTGTAAACTGTTGTGATCAATGGTTGAATGCTGCAGTGTGGTGTAACAGGACAAGCCTAGTGATCAGCCCACTGTCAGAGGCCATAAGACCATTATTAAGCTTCACTAGGTTTTGGTCTATGAAATTGATTTATATTTGACTAAGCTGGATTATGTAAGAGCTTTTTAAGTAATGGTTTAACCACATTAAAAGCCTGTAATATGTAACCTGTTAGTAAAGATAAACTGATATTACTGAAAGGCAGTAATTACTGTTGAGAATTGTTTGAGGAGTCTTGTAGGGGTGGGGTTTCATAGACATGTTGATGGTTTGGATGAAGTGATTGTCAGTCAGGTTTTGTTTGCACAGACACATTTACCTGCCCGCAAATGTGTAAGTCTGACTGACTCCAAGTGTGTGATATTTTGGTTCCATAGTTTAATGTTTTCTCTTTTATTTTCTGTTCAGAGATGAAGCAGCCTGTTTCTCTATACAAAAAGGTCTTCAGGCATCCCGCAGCTTAATCAAGTACTTCAAACACAATGACATGGAGGACTTGGAGAGGTTGCTCAAGGAGCAGGAGCTAGAGGACCTGAAGGTTAGGAGAGGACTGTTTGAGAAACTCAAATGTCACAAATGTGCCATATACTGTAATGGTGTTAGAGGTGGTACAGGATGTTGAACACTTCTGCATTCTCTGTATTTTCACTGGGTTTTTTAAAATCTTGAAATGACAATATTTCTCTTGTAGAATCCTCGCAAAGCTCGAGTGACCCGGAAGTTCATTGTAGTGGAGGGGCTGTACATCAACACTGCAGATATCTGTCCTCTGCCTGAACTGGTAAATGGAAAACTATTGGACATGCTAAATAAACTTCTAACCATTCAGATGTCTTGGTTCATGAACTGGCCAGGCTAAATTCAAGCTAAATCCCAGGCCCCCTGACAGCAATACATGAATGGGACTAAATTATTCTGCATATGTTCAGTAGCACTCTGCACATGAGCGTAGAAGATTGCACACTCACATTCATGGACTTGTCCTTATGTCAACCATAAATCATGACATTCAAATGATGGAAAACACCAGTTTCTTCAGCTCAGTCATTTATCAGCTTTAAGAGTTGCATTTGTATCTTTCACAGCTGATATGGAAATCTCAAATCAACTTAAATTGATGCCACTTGCCTTGCAATTTCCTCTTTTATCATTCCAGAGTTGAATGAGATTTTGTCATGAAGGCCATAAACCAAAGTAATAAATTATTCTTCTTAACAGCTTGAAAAGAAGGAAAGTGGACACCTTGAAGTTTTTTTTCATTTCACCTCTCATCCAGAGGGTTACTTCAGTTCTAAAACCAAAAGGTGGAGAGTCGCTGATGATGACTGTGTTGTAGGTGGCTGACAGTTGGTGTCTTAAACCACCAGTTCTATTCAATGATGGTCATTCAGTGGACATAGATGGCCTCCTTTATTTCTCTGTCAAACTAGCTGTCTTCTTGGTCCAAAACCTGTGAACAATGGCATCCTTGAAAGAATAACCTTTATCCTTTTGGTGTAGACGTATAGCTGAGTCTTGTCCTGTAATTGGTTTCTGCCCAGTGTTGCAGGGTCCTGAACACCCCAAGCCTGGATTCCAGAGAGGGGTGGGAGTCAAAAAGGAGATACTGGTCTGTTTGTGTGAGCTTAGGGTAAACTTCAGTGTTGGGGGCTTTGCTGTTAATATGAACTTCTGCGTCTGCTTCTTGGGTTTTAAATTTTGACCCAGGTGTCATTCACATCTTTTACTTTCTACTTCCTCCTTGTAAAGATTGACATTGAGCACATTCATGGGTTTTTTTTTTGTTTCGTTTTAAAGCTTTTGTGTAAAGCGCTGTGTAGCCGTAGTCGTTTTCTGTTGTTAGTCAATCTCCACCGCCTTGGTTGTAAGGATTACAAGAGTAAGTCAAAGGACACTGTGGTTTCATCTGGATTCAGCCTAAGTTTGCGAACCTTGTTGGTAAAGTCAGTAGAGTTCTTGATGTGATGGGGTGTGTTCCCTGTTAACATGTTCGTTTATCCACCTTTGGAATCACCAGTAAAACGCTTCTTCTTTTGATTATTATTTATTAAAGCATTGAATGGTTAAAAAGTGTCATGTACCTGGATCTCCATCTGTTCAGAGAACCACAGGCTGTAAAACGGTTAGCTGCAGTCAGTCTGACCAAAAGAGAGTAATCCTCCCCCCCTAGCAGTTCACAGAGTTTTATATGAGAATGAGCTTCTATCTAACTGGTTGAAACTGGTGGGGAGAAGCTGCTGGTTTTGCAGACACTGAGCTAAGAGGTGGCTGTGACCGATATCAGGCGCCAGTTATCGTGTCTATATCCTTTATACTGATATGTCATTAGGTTTCTAAGTAATTATTCAATCAGTAAAAAACTATAGATTTTATTAATCCCAGATAAAAATCAAACCCAACATCCCCCAAAAGCCAAGCTAAGAGGGTGGAAATGTGCTTGGAAATGTTGTAGGTAGCCGAGTTTATACTTCTAGGAAAGCGTCTTAGTGATGTTTTGGTATTTACTCATCGATGTGATGGTTCAAGAAAAGATTCTTGAACTGTCAGGTAGGTTGGATGGAAGGATGGATGAGAAGTGAAATGTCTTCAAAAGACTTAAAGTGCAGATGCTTGCTTTTCAAGCTCTTAAGACTACCATGACCTGCCTGACTGACAGCCTACACAGAGTTATGAATAATGATGATGAAGAGGATGATTAACTATATTCGTATAGCTATTTTTAAAACATTCAGTTACAAAGTGCTTGACATTATATACACTCCTGTAAATGGAATCATGCTTTATTAAGTTACATTTTTGGAAGAGACATGAGAATAGAAGAGGACATTGAAGCGGGTGGACTTGATGGTATATCAAGTTTCACTAAACATGGTCACACAAAAAGACACAACTTGAGAATTGGACCCCAGGCTTGGACTCGTGTCCCAAAATGCAGTACCCTTACAAAATGAGTAGGATAATCGCTTGCATCATCTCTGAGACTTTACTTTAATCTGACAATGACCTCAACTCTAAGCAAAGTATTTAGAAATAACTACCAATGTTTGGTGTTCTAGTCAAGATGGATCTACAGAACTTATCCAGTATATGAATATGAATGAATAAAAGGTTATCGGTGAATTGTTCCAGGCCCAATCTTGGCATCTGTCATTTTGTTTCCAATTTAATTTTGTTTGTTTTACAGAAAAAAGTTTAAAAAACAAACAAAAAAAAACCAGGCAAATATTATGACCACATCATTCACCTTCTGTAGTTAAGCTGATATCCGTCCACTAAAGTAGACTAAATCATTCCCTAATTAAAGTAGACAGTAGCAGTTATAGTTCATTCATTTTATTTTTATATTGTGTTTAAATGTTTCTTTTGAATTCAACTTAGCATTTTTTTAACAATAAAACTAAAGAGACAGACCCACTGTATAAACTTAAACTAAATTTTTCGTTTATTAGTTTCAGTGTGTTGTAGTTTCTTTTACTAATGATATTTGTCCAGGGTAGCTTTAATAAGCCTAGAATGGGTATTCTAATGCAAATCCTTGACTCACTGTTATATAGATATCCAAATCTTAAATATATGTACTGATGTCACACCGTATCATGTTGATAAATTTAATCAACTCAATGACCCTTACAGCCATGTTGGTGTTGTTGCAAGAACTTCTACTACATTATTCAAAAACATGGAAAATATTTCTAATAAAGCATGGTTACACCAGATGGTGTATACATGGATACTTTTCACCGTTTATTGACTTTGTTTTGTTTTTTTATGTTTTTATAACTTCCAGGTAAAACTCAAGTACAAATACAAAGTGCGGATCTTTCTTGAGGAGAGCATGTCATTTGGTGTTTTGGGAGACCATGGCAGAGGACTCACAGAACACTTTGGGGTCGATGTGAGTAGCTCAGCTTGAAATGCAAAAATACTGAATACTGGCAGTAAACGGCTTAACAGCTGATTCAAACTGTGTTGCTATCTTTCTCTGTTGGTAGCTTTACTATAGTCAAACTAGTAGGTCAGCTGATGCGATCAAATAGATATATAATAATAAATAAAACAGAGGGATTCTTTGCAAACAATGGCCATGTGAAGTCTGGAATCTATGGACATGGTCAAATGCTGAATTTTTTGTTGTTGTTGTAAGGCTTTGTAAGTTTTTCTTTATATTTACCATTACGTTGAGCTTCTTGCGCAACTGCACAATCCTTTCAGGCTCATTTTTTGTTAATGGCAATATCTGAATCTTAGGTTAGCAGACTAGTCATTTGCACAAAAAAATTTTTTAATGTGTGTCTCCTGATTTATGTGTACCTCTTCTTCACCAGTATTCTTGATTTGGCTGTATGTTATGAAGGAGTTTTACTTGCAAAGGGAAAAGTTATGCAGCCATCCATTTTAGCTGTCTTCCAGCACTTTGGTGTACTTAATGTACCAGTCGGTTACAGCCACGCTTAACGTTTCTGAACTTTCTTTTGTAGGTCTGTAGATGTTTGTCTAGGCCTAATGATGGCCTGCTTCACTTAGATTAGTGAATCTAATGTGGGCCTTCTGCTCAACCATTTTCTGATTGGCATAAAAATGTTGTGGTACACACACACACACACACACACACACACACACACACGTCTCAAAAGATATTAAAGATAAAAGCCTCAAACTTGCACTGCCCTTTCTTACCACCAAAATGAATCACGACTGATAGATCGATAGACGCATCAATAACTTGTTAAAATATTAAAAAAACTTTAAATCCATCCTCTACAGTCTTGTATTTGGAGAGGGACTAATAATAAACTTCACATTGCAAAAGACACAACTAGTGACAATTTTGAATGGTATATAGTTGTATTTCACAATGATGCAAAGATAAAATGTGTAGAATACTTAATAACATGAAATTCGTAGTCACAAAAATGAAGAAAATCCTGTTTTTATTCAACTTTTTTAAGCAAATATGACAGTTTGTCCTTAAATTGCACTTTGATTGTTTAATTTTAAATCTATTTTAGCAAAATGAAAAAAATTGTTTCTTGCAGATAGATGACATTGACCTGATAAGTGCTAACATGGAAAATGCTTTGGCTTCCATCGGAGGTTTCTGCTGCGGCCGCTCCTTTGTCATCGACCACCAGGTACTGTAACAACCTTGTTGGGAGTCTCTCTTGTAATGCATCATCAGATAATCAGCCAGCATTTTTACATGTCATTGTCAAGATTGGTGAACAAGCCCATGCTTGACAAATCATTAAATTGACTAAAAATCTGTTGCTTTTTTGAAACGTTAGACTTATTTACAAGCCCAATTACAAAACATTTTATACTAAAGTACAATGTAAATAAAAACAGAATGCACTGATTTGCAAATCTCAAACACAACACTACATTTTAGGAAATATTTGTGGGTGTTTTCTTGTTTGTTTGATTTTTTTTGTACTACTTGGATAGAATATAGATGGAATAATTTTTATTTCAAACATGTAAATATAACTGAACTAACAAGAGAAAAGACTTGAACACTAAAGCGGTCCTCCAATGAGATGACAGTGCCAGCAGTGGCCCACAGCTCATTTAAGTTTGAGACTCCTGATATAGATCATAGAAAACATCAAGGGTATAACCTGAGACTTTTTCATTAAAAATATTAGTTCATTTAGAATTTCATTGCAGCAGCACTTCTCAAAAGTTGGAATAGGGCCATGTTCATGTTTACCACTGTGTAGCAGCCCCACAAATGTCTGTGAACTGAGGAGACCAGTTGCTGTGACTGTGCAAAATGTCTTTTGAACCAAGCACTGAGGAACAGGATGGTGTCTCTCCTCTTCACTAGAGAGGACCCGATATCCATGTTTTCCAAAAAGACTTCAGAGAATATCAATTAGTCTGACCTCTGAACAGTGTTCCACTTTGTCTCAGACAATTTTACATGAGCTCTGGCCCAACAAATGATGGTGTACCTTTCTGAGTTATGTTCACACATGTTTTTTTTCTTTGGATGATAGAGCTTTGACCTGCATTTGGCATGGCGTGGCATGGCATATGCACAGACAAAGAAATGTGCAGGTGTTCCTCAGCCCATGCAGTGATTTCCATGACAGAATCATTCCTGTTTTTAATGCAGCGTCACTTGAGTGCCCAAAGACCACGGGCGTCAATGGGGTCATTCCATCTCAAATCAACCAAGGCCTCTGGTCGCATTTTATGGTAGAAAATGTGAACATTTATAATGAGTGCATAATTATTATTGCATAATATTCTGTACTTTGCCTGGATGGTATCTAAATTCTTTTAATATGAAACAAAAGTAGACTAGTTTCATTGTGGCTATGGTCTCAAATCTTTTGGGAAATGTTTAAAAACAGATTTAATAAGGTGTCAACAGTTTCTAGGCCTGACTGTAAAGTCAGACCTCAGTCATTACATCTAGCTGAGTGAAATGAGTCTGGAGAAACTTCTTGAGCTGAAATGATGCTGATATGGACCAGAACTGCTGGTTTGTTATTACATTTAATCAGTAGGTATTAAGTTGATCAATTTTAGAGTGTTAATCATGAAGATATGATTTAGTAAAATCATTTTTCAATGTATTTTGTAGCGTCTCTCAGGCCAGGGCTACTGTTTCTCTGCCTCTTTGCCTCCCATGCTGGCGGCTGCAGCTATCGAGGCTCTCAACATCATGGAGGAGGACCCAGGTACACAATCTGTTCTCATCCACTCCAGCTCAGGAAAAATACATTACCTCAGCTGATAACCTGTTCTTGGAGATGGAGCATTCCATTTCTACTTCCTACTGATGAGGAAGTATGTTTTATTAGAATTTTTTAAAATCTTTTTTATTTTATTTTTTTATCTTCTGTTTTGCAGATGTTTTTAGTGTCCTCAGAGAAAAGTGCAAGCATGTCTACAAGGCTTTACAAGGGTAAGTTTTTGTTTATGGTGATTTCTTTTTTTCCTTTTTCTTCTGTGGGTGGGGGAGGTGTCCCTCCACATCAGTTTTCTGATTCAGCATCATTATTTGCATCCCCAGACACTATAGCCTTTCACAGAAAATTAAAGCAGCTAGCTGCTACTTGTTAATCAGAGGGAGCATATGTGTGTCAGGCATGAGACACATAATGGAAACACATAGGCTTACATTCAAATTATACTCTGGCTTTGTCTTCCTTTACACAGTGTCCATAATAAATTATGTTTTGGTATATGTTTGCTTTATTTTCTATGTGAAACAGAACACCAGGTCTAAAGGTAGTTGGAGTTCCACTGGCCCCAGCTCTTCACTTAGAGCTAGAGAGAAGTTCTGGCTCCAGGGAATCTGACATGAAGCAGCTCCGTTCCATTGTAGATTATGTAAGTCTAACAGTACCAGATGATTCCATCAAACGCACACAAACTGTTATTTAAAGTTTTGGGAGACCTCTGTGGGATTTCATATATAACTTCAGACTGATAGTGTCAAAGTCAAGATGAAATCCAGTAACACTTTATAACACGACCTGGGAATAAGGCGCAAGTACCCTGTACTTGTATGCAATTTGAAGGCAACAAGTCAGGTTGTTGCAGGAAACGATGAAACAATTCACTGTAACTGCCCTCTTACACTTAATCTCGCCTAACTTCCTGGTATTTTACAGGAAGTAGACACAAATTGTACTGTAAATAATTTTAAGTATTGTAGCCTAAGTAATTACTAAGTAAGTACTGCTTAAGTAATTATCTGCATAAGGGACGTTTCACTGTCCTTATATAATACCTATAAAATTAATACAGTGATAACCACTTTTCTCCATTTCTTATTGGAAATTATACATTGATACGTATGATCAAACTTTGGAGAGCATAGGCATCATCTGAGCATAATAAAATGGAGACAAGGTGAGTTATTTTCATTAAACTTTAATAATAAAAAAAAAGAAGAGCATGAAACAAGTCCATAACCCTTAAAGAAAATTAGCTTTAATAATACATTACCATACAAAACAATGCTTACACTCAGAAACACCATGGAATTCAAGTTTTTTTTTCTTTTCAATTTACAAAATGTCTTTTACTTTGTGAGGAAATGTCCAAAAACTTCCACAGACTGTCAGCATATTTTCGCAGAGTCATCCCAACTAGTAGAAAAGCATACCAAAGCGTTCACCTTCTCAAGTGATCTCTAGCTGTACAGACAAACATAATTTTTTCCCCTTTAGCATTCAAACCAAGATGAATTATTTATCCTATGGAAGTTGGCATAAATCCACCCTCCCACGACCATGAATTGAATAAGCAGTTATAGATATAAAATTAATCTTTGTACTTTATGCGTCTCCAAATGATAATGAAAATGTACAATGCTAAAATTGTGTATTTTATTTTTGGCTTTTACAAACAAGACATTACTACTACACTTACTAGCCACTTCATCAGGTTCACCTTGCTAGTAAAGGGCTGGACCCCTTGTTTCCTTCAGAACTACCTTAATTCTTTGTAGCATAGTTTTAACAAGGAAACATTCCTGAGAGATTTTTTTTCACCATATTGACATGATAGTATTACACAGTTGCTGCAGACCTGTCATCTCCACTTCGATGATGCCAATATCCAATTCCACCACATCCTAAAGGTGCTCTGTTGGATCAAGACTTGGTGGATGTCATTTGAATACAGTTTACTGAGTTTTAAGAACTATCCATCCATCTTCTTCCGCTTATCCGCGGCCGGGTCGCGGGCGCAGCAGCCTAAGCAAAGAAGCCCAGACCTCCCTCTCCCTGGCCACCTCCTCCAGCTTGTCCGGGGGAACACTAAGGCGTTCCCAGGCCAGCCGAGAGATATAATCTCTCCAGCATGTCCTGGGTCTGCCCCTGGGCCTCCACCCGGTGGGACATGGCCCGGAACACCTCACCCAGGAGGCATCCTTATCAGATGCACAAACCACCTCAACTGGCTCCTTTTGATGTGGAGGAGCTTGTATACGCGATCTCGTTCTTTCAGTCACTACCCACAGTTCGTGACCATAGGTGAGGGTAGGGGCGTAGACCGACCGGTAAATTGAGAGCTTCGCTTTTAAACTTGGCTCTCTCTTCACGACGGACCGGTAGAGCGTCCGCATCACTGCAGCCGCAGCACCAGTCCGTCTGTCGATCTCCCACTCCCTTCTCCCGTCACTCGTGAACAAGACCCCAAGGTACTTAAACTCCTACACTTGGGGCAGGAACCTCATCCCTGACCTGGAGTGGGCACTCTACCTTTTTCCAGCTGAGGACCATGGCCTCAGATTTGGAGGTGCTGATTCTCATTCCCACCACTTCACACTCTGCTGTGAACCATTCCAGTGTGAGCTGGAGGCCATCACCGGATGAAGCCAACAGAACCACATCATCTGCATAAAGCAGAGATGAGATTCTGAGACCACCCAAGCGAAAGCCTTCCGCCACTTGGATATGCCTAGAAATTCTGTCCATAAAAATTACAATCAGAATCAGTGACAAAGGATCGCCCTGGCAGAGTCCATCGCCCACCAGGAACGAGTCCAACTTATTGCCAGCTATACGGCCCAAGCTCTTGCAATGGTTGTATAAGGATCGAATGGCCCATAGCAATAGGCCAGACACCCCATACTCCCGAAGCACCCCCCACAGGACACCCTGAGGGACACGATCGAATGCCTTCTCCAGGTCCACAACGCACATGTAGACTGGTTGGGCAAACTCCCATGCCCCCTCAAGTATCCTTGAGAGGATAAAGAGCTGGTCCAGTGTTCCATGACCAGGACAAAAACCGCATTGTTCCTCTTGTGTCCGAGGTTCGCTTAATGGACGGACTCTCCTTTCCATCACCCTGGCATAGACTTTCCCAGGGAGGCTGAGGCGT
>VVHJ01039377.1:0-15172 GCA_015107715.1 Tylochromis polylepis | reverse complement strand
ATCTCCTGATGTACTGGCCTGTCTCCTGGTAGCGCCTCCATGCTCTGGACACTACGCTGACAGACACAGCAAACCTTCTTGCCACAGCTCACATTGATGTGCCATCCTGGATGAGCTGCACTACCTGAGCCACTTGTGTGGGTTGTAGACTCCGTCTCATGCTACACTAGAGTGAAATCACCACCAGCATTCAAAAGTGACCAAAACATCAGGCAGAAAGCATAGGTACTGAGAAGTGGTCTGTGGTCACCACCTGCAGAACCACTCCTTTATTGGGGATGTCTTGCTAATTGCCTATAATTTCCACCTGTTGTCTATTCCATTTGCACAACAGCATGTGAAATTGATTGTCAGTCAGTGTTGCTTCCTAAGTGGACAGTTTGATTTCACACAAGTGTGACTGACTTGGAGTTACATCGTGTTGTTTAAGTGGTCCCTTTATTTTTTTGAGCAGTGTATAAGGATGTCTGTGAAGGTTCTCAGTCATCGTATTCTCATCAGCTTGGGAAGAAAAGCGTCTGGACTTCAAGTTTCTTGAAGACGTTTCACCTCTCATCCAAGAAGCTTCTTCATTTCTAAGAGCAATTGGTGGAGAGTCCCAGATTTTTTTTAAGCCCTATTGGGAGTGTCCTTAAGACACCTTGGCTCATGTGATTAGGCAGAGGATCAATAGGGGGTCCACGACCCTCTTAGGGACACTCCCAGTAGGGCTTAAAATTTTTTTTTTAAATTCTTTCTGGTGAAAAATATGTTTCATACTTAATGTTTATGGGCATAAACAGGGAATATAACATCTTTTGACAGAAAATACTTTGTTGTCCTGAAATTTACTGAAATGTCATGTAAATTTCATTTGGGGTGAACCACAGACATTAGTGGGAAAAAGGGCAAAACTTCTCAGTGAGGCTGTGAGAGTTGGGGAAAAAAAAGACTTCAATTTGCTCGGGTGCTTAAAGATAAATCTGGGCTCAGACTATCCTGTTCAAGAGTGATTAGCACATTATACTAAGGGATACAGATAAATTGATGCACCAATCATGCATATTGCCTGCAATACAAGCCTGTGGGGGCAGTCTTGTGGTTGGTTTAGTTGCTCATATCTAGGTTCAGCAATGTTGAATGAGGTCAGCTACCCGAATGTACTAAATGACCAGCTTTTTCCAGCCATGGATTTTTTTTCTTCCCTGATGGCATGGACATATTCCTAGATGGCAGCATTCATTCGGATCAAATTGTGAAAGAGTGGTTTGGGTCCAGAAGTTTACTCACTGAGAGTCTTTATAATGTGCATGTCTGCATAGAAAAAAATGTTGTGACATTTCATAAGCTTAATGAAATGACTCAAAGGTCTGAGACAAATTCCAAATTGCAGCTGGTTTATAAGCTTCCACATGAGAAGATGAAGACAAGCACACAGTCAGGACTTCATAACAGCACAGTCAGATAAGTCAGGAAGACATCCAGCCACATGTTCATTTGACAGAGATAAAAGTCCTTGTAGTCCCTTATTTGGGCGGTTACTTTGAAGCACTATCTAATTGTTATCATTATCTGAGTGGTAACCAAAGAATAAAAACTGCACATATGCAATCACCTGTTAAATCTGATTTAAAACACTTTGAGGCTTTGTGCCAAAATCAGACTTTGAAATGCTTTTTTTCTCCCCCATCTGAAGGTTAGGTTTCAGCCACCGTGTTTGCTGTTACATAATTCTCTCTTAGAGTTCACTTAAAGATTCTTCGCCGTGTCTCTCTCTTATGCCTCTGATGTTGCATATGGTAACATAATTTTTTGCACACACATGCCCTGAAACGTAAACCATATTGATTTTTTTTTCTTTAAACTCGTCTTAGGATGGGCATTGCAAACTCTCTCTGGCTGTGAATGCTCTTGTGCGTGATTGATTTTGGTTGCAAACTTCAAGGCGGCTTCTGTTCGTACTTCAAACAGAAGTGCCCATGTGGACATGCAGAGGTACCTGTGGCCTGGTTATGAGGTGCAGCTTCTTGGTGGGCTGCAGAGACAACAGAACAGTGCCCAGTTCTGTGACACCCTGCTCCAAACTGAGGGTGAGAAAGAAGGAAAATTACAAAGTGCCTTGTGATGTAAGTTAATGTACAAAATGCACAGTTAAGTCATTTTTTCCTAACTTATTGTTCATGAAAAGGTATCTCAGTCCCAACCCACAGCTGCGTCCTTGCAGCTCTCAGCCCGTACTTGTCTCAGAAGCTTTCAGCCTCCCCCTCACCTCCATCTGGACAGAAACGTCAACTCCAGCTCCAGGCCGTGAAGGCCCAGACTCTGCTCAAGTTGGTTGGTCTTCTTTACTCAGGTGTGCTGGAAGTAAAAGGAAACAATGAAAAGAGTGATGTGTTGGCTGCAGCCCACCAGTTTGGAATCACAGACCTTGTACGAGGACAGAAGGGTGGAGGGCCGAAAGAAGTCCAGGAAAGGAGACAGTGTCTTGGGAATTGCAGAGAGAGAAAGGGAAGCCTAAAAATACAGGAGACACATGTTGAGGCTGAGGTGGCTGGCACGGGAGAGCAAAATTCACCAGTCGGAAAGAAAATCTGTGTGTCTGTTGGCACACAGACTGTAGCCATTGCTGAAAATTCAGTGGATTTTGGAAATCTGGAGCCTGCCTCCTCTGTAGCTCAAAGCCCGGATGTTTGTATCACTGTTCCACATCTCACACCTTGCCCCACCGTTCCCAGTGATGAAGAGTCTACATTTGACCAATCTTCTGACAGTGTAACGAAGCCCACATCCACTTCAGCTTTTGCCATTGACATGGTGACTTTTCCTACCACCCGTAATGATTCCAGCTCCTCGGAAGCTCAGGACGACTGTTACCAAGAGTCATCAGAGTCTGGGGACAACGTCCGGTGGTTGGCCAAAGAAAGGGCAGGATTGGAGGATGGGAAAACAAACGGCACAGCAGCTGGGAATGAAAGAAATGCAGACCGGCAACGACAGGTCTGTAGATATGAGATGAACAGAAAAGAAAACGCCAGTGAAAGGAAACCTTCACATGGCAGCACAGCAGTGAAAGATATAACCAAGATGAAGGAGATTATGGAAAACACACAGATATCCATCAAGGTAAGAAGAAATTGTATTTTTTTCACATAGTGAACAAGCTGGACTAAGTTCTGTTTCATGAAGGGAGTGTACGTATCAGTTGTTACTGAAATGTTTTGGCGTATTAATCAAAAACATCTGTCTATACACCTCCATCGAGACTGAAATGTTCCTCCATAATGCATGACCTGAGTCTCTGGATTAGTTTGTTTTGTGTTGGACACCTTTCTCGGTTTGTGTGTTTTTGTCAGAACTGTATTTGCCTTACTTGTGTGCAGGTGAAGCTGAGGAGAAGAACTAAAGGAGAGATGTGGGAGGTGGTGAAGGTACAAAGCCCAAATGAGACGGCAGTCCTGACATCACTGGCTCAGGTATTTAACCCCTTAAAGGCAGGAACATCGTATTTGATACGTGACTTTTTGAGACTTCTACATCATCAGGGTTATCCCTCCCTTGATAAACCAAAATAATTTGCACAATCCACTTTTAAGGAATAAATTGCAAAAAAAATCAATAATAATTTAATAAAAAAATTTGAAGCTACATTAAATACTTAATTTTCAAAAAATTTGAATTTTCCGGCAATTGTTTCATGGTTCAGGCTTCACAGGGTTAAGTGTGACAGTGTCATGAGGTTTGTCATGATCTTTTGGGAGATTTGATGTATTTAGAAAAGTAAACTTACTTCAGTATCGCTTAAATTCCCAGTTCTAAGTCTGTCAGGTGGCATGATCAAGCAAACGTCAAGACTTTCATAAAGTGGAAGAATTTCCTGTGATAAAGAACTTTTATTTTGTTAAAATAAGATGCCTTTTAAAAACATTACAATAACCAGCTTCTCTAAACATCCACCCTAATCAGAAGTGACGTGTTTATAAACCTTAATAATCTTAATCCTTGTTTATACTCGGTTATGGACCCGGGCAGCTGGAGACCTGAGAAACGAGTAGTCATTCCTATTATACTTTGAAATGTGCTTGAAGACCGTTACTTGGCATTGGAGCTTATTTTTGATGCCAGATGTTTCGCATTGCTTTGAAATATTACATATGAAAGCATGACAAAGGAAACATTTTAAGGAAAAAAGAAAACCCATTGCTTTTGATATAACTTAAGCATACGCTGGTAAGCAAGGAACAAGAAATATCAGTTCGTCAACGAGAAAAGAGACTGCAGGAGGGAAGGTAGATTTGTGCAGGATAGAGTAGGCTGAAGAGGAGGAGGAGGAGGTGCACATGGACAGGCCGATGGTTTGGTGAGATGTTAAAGCCTCACTCTGTACTCTGTGAGAAGTAAGCAGCAGCAGTATGATGTAAATGTTGTGTAAAACCTTAGCTGGGTAGTTTTAGCACGGCTGTTGCCTCAGGCTCGACTAGAAAGAAGGTGCATTTCATCATGTTCTCCCCCTGAGATCAGCAGCACAGCAGACATATTTGCTCTGTGGAAACTTTGCCATCCTTTTACCTGGTAAAGGGAAAAAGATTACCACGGGAATCTCTGATGTCTTAATGTTAAAGCAGATCTGTTTCTATACTTATCTAGAAATTTGTCAGTTGTTTAATTTGAAAAATTTTCTATAAAATTACATGATCATCAGTTAATTTCTTTTTCTTCATTCATTTCCTGTGGGTGCTGCAAACAGGGAAGTCGTTTTTTTATTCAAACTGTGGTGATCAGTGAAAAGTGAGTCTTAAATATTTTAACTACTTTCTGCCGAGAGAGATTTCAGAGTTCCTTTCCAACTCTTCTCAAATAACTTGAACTGGAGGAATGAAAATCAAAACTTTGGATATGAAAGTTAGAGTTCAGTGGTAAAATAAACTCTTCCTCACCTCATCCCTAACCGGACGTGGCAGATTGTTGGGGCTCCCTGAGCCAGAGGTTTCTTCCTGTTTCAACCATCACCAAAGCGCTTGTTCAAAGGGTTTCATCTGATTGTTAAGGGTTTTTTGTTTTCTCTGTATTATTGTAGGGTCTTTGCCTTACCTTACCTACCTTAGAGGCAACTGTTGGGGACTTATTTTCAGAGAAGCACCTAAATAAAAAAATAAAAATGCTCTAGCCTGGTGTTATGTCTTTATTAGCCTCAGGGGGCAGTTTGTGCAGTCTTAAATAAGACACAGGTTTTTTTTTTTTAAGTTTGTTAGTGCTCCATAGTTTATCTGGAGCCAGATGTGGGAGAAAGTTGAATTCACCTTTGTTTTTAAAATTGAATGAAAGGTGATATTTTGTATTTAATGATTTTAATGTGTAACCTCCTATTCATCTTTCAAAACACCACAGACAGATGCTGAGGAACTCGAGCCTCCTCCCTCCCCTGTTCAGAAACCGGAGATCCAGAACCTTCCACCTGCTGTAACCAGCTCTCCCACACAACCAGAACAACACCACAACACCGACTCTGAATCCCAGTCTTTCTCCAGCAGCAGCCTCACCTCAAACCCCAACAGTGAGCTTGAATCAGAATCAGCGCTGGTGCCTCAGCCGCAGGGCTCTGTGGACGAGTGTGACGAGCAGATAGAGAAGCTGTTAGAGGACATCATGATGGGCCTGAACATCCTGCCCAACTTGGAGAGTAACTGTAAGAAGTTGGAGTCGTGCCACAACGGAGCACCCCCAGTTTGCCAAGTCCCATGTCCACAGGGTGATGCAGGCCAGGGTCGGATGGATGCTGTCACCAGTGCAGCAGAGTGTGTTTTCTTCCAGGATTTGGAGTCACAAAGCCACCAGATGTCAATGGATACAGGTATGAGCTTTCTTTGTTAATATACATATATTTTAAATATCACATTATGATTAGGGATGGGCAGTTCAAGCCAAACTATTCTTTGATATGAGACCTCTTAAAGATTATCCTCGACACCAAACTACTCAAATGACTGGTCATAGTTGTGGCAGACCTGTGGCATGCTGCCTTTACCTGGAAGTTTTTTTGTTTGTTTGTTTATTTTGATGAAGACTCCTTGATGGCTGTAATCATGTTTGCCTTTTTGTTTCTTGGGTTTATACTGTAGAATCTCTCCTCACTCCTCCACAGGCTCCACGGGTCCAATTTCTGGCATGTTCTTCTATTTTTATTGTTTATTGTGGCTGGCAAACCGTTTTTAGGTCCATTACTGCCACCTTCTGAGTGCAGTAGTGCATTACATCTTACCAATATTGATTTTAAAAAAAGTATTTGGAGACAATGGTTTCATTAACTGATCAATTTTAGAATAAGGAGTCAAAATCCTGACCACCCCTCACTGTGAGTGTGCTGAAGTTCACTGTTCAGCATTTGACTTTTGTTTTGTTTTGTTTTGTTTTTTAATTTTTGATTTCTGAGTTTTACAGTTTACAATGCTAGGTACAGGCACTAGCTAATACAATTTGCAGTCTTCGGCTAATGTGGTCCACTCCGCACCAAACTGCACCAAAAAAACACACCCTACTTCCAGCAGCAATAAAATACTCTTCTGGAAGCTGAAATATATGCATCTCACCATTATTTAAGACCCTGAACTTCGTAGATATACATAGGATAATCTGGGATGGACAGAACACAAACATTTCAGGAGAAAAGTACATCTTTCTAAAAATGTGCTCAACCAGTCAGAAAACTCTGTTGATTATCTTTTAATCATTTTTTCCTGATTACCCATGAGTATGATGAAATTATTGTGATGACAGCCACACTGAAGACGTTGAATTGCATGTTTTGTCTGAACCTTCAAACAGTTTTTCGTTCCTTGGATTAAACTTTTTAGTGTTTCTGCAAAGAAAATGAATTTGAAGAATTAACCGAGAGTAGGGAGCAGGTGGAATAGAGCCTGGACAGAAGAGGAATAAAAGTCAGTAGAAGCAAAAAAAAGAATTCATGTGAGTGAATGAGAGGGAGACAGGTGTAACAGTGAATCTGCAAAGAGTAGCGGTAATGGGAGTAGAGCAGGTTTGTGGTTTGGAGATGGGGGGCTCTGACAGAAAACACAGGAGGTGGAGCTGGATGTGGCACAGTTGCAGATGCTCAGATTTTATCTAGAAGCGAGTAGGCTGGACAGCTGAGGTTGAGCAGTTTGTAGACGACTGTTTTAGCCCAGACTTCTGTCCTTTTTATATCGATTTTAAAAAGGCAGATGTGTGTTTTCAGAGTGTATCACAGTCGGACCTTTTATTTTTAAAGCACATTTCATATTATTACAGAAGCAATCTAAGTTGAAACTGACTTAAGTCTCAGTTCAAATGGTCTCACTGCCACCCGTCCTGCTGCCCTTCCTCCTCAGTTTTCAGGAGCTTATTAATTGGTACTTCAGATTTTTTTGATTGTCACAGGCATCTCCGTTAAGTAATGCCTATAAAAATACCGGACTTGCAGTTCATGTACAGTTCTTCTTTGGTAATTCAAGATGAATTGATAGTCATCTTCCCACTTGCTCTTTAGGTATCCGTTGTTGTTTTGCAGCTCCAAACCAGCCCAAGTTAATCCAGCAGCAGCAGCAGCGGACTCCCCAGTGCGACTCAGCTGTCAGATCTTTACAGCAAATCGATGGATTGAGCTGCCAGCGTTCGCCCCCATTCAAAAGTCAAAATTCTCTGTATCCGAAAATGCCCACAGGCTCAGTCCTGTCTTCAGCTTTCTTTGCCAGTGGCCAGAAACTCCATTACCCAGCATTTCAGCCTCAATCCTCACAAGATGATCGACACATTTTCGAATTTTTACCTCTGCCAAATGGAAATGGGACACAGTCTGAAACCACTTTTTCCTCACCTTGCATGGATGATTTGCGGCTTCCTCAGCGTCTCTCCCCATTAGAGCCAAGTACATCTGCAGCTAAAAGTCAGCCTCTACTCAACAACTCAGCAAACCCTGAACATGGTGTCCAGCAGCAGCCATCCTTACGTAGGAGAGCCTGGCTCTCGGAAAACGCTGGTTCACTGCAGTTTCCCTTTAGCAACATGATTTGCACAGGTGATAGAAGTACATGTCTACCACCAGATCAAGATCGCAGCTGTCAGTCAAAGCAGGAGCAGCAGAAGAAGGATTCACATCCAAAAAATGAAGGAACCGGTGCAGAAGTTTGTAAACCGAATAGCTTGAAAGAGAGAGGAACAAAATCAACAGCAGAAGTAAAATCATACTCCAGGAGGCTAAAGGAAAATTTCAAATATAGACATGATGACACTACAGGAGATGGGAGGAAGAGAAGGCGCACAAATTATCAACAAGACTCCACCGGTTCTTGTTCTGCATACATAGATTTAAAAGTCAGTGATGGAACGAAGAATTGTTCAGTGAGTTTGTCAAGTAACAATGTGCTGGTGAAGGAAAGAGAAGTGGCTATCAGGTCTTCAAACGCACTATGTGGACTTCCAGGGAAACCCAGCAAAATGTCACCTGTCATTGAAGGTGGGGAAGAAAAACCTTTTGATACCAAACAGTGTCGGATCAGGACCAGGGGCTTTATGAAAAAATCTCAAGAGGCAGCAAGTAACACAACCCCATCTGAAACACCTTGTGTTTTCAAACCTGTTGTCAGCAGAGCTCAGCTTGTGAATCAGGATGGCGTCTCGCTCCCGAAAAGGAAACGTGGTAGACCCCGAAAAATAAAACCTGCAGAGGGCTCTTCAGAAAGTGTTCCTGCCATTGCTGAAAACAAGAGTGAAAATGTTGACAATGAGCAGGTTGACTTGCCAAAAGAAGAGAAGGAGGACGAAAAAATGGAGAAGAGCTGCAGAAAACGGAGGAGGAATGAGAGTGAGGTGGAGGTCAGTCCAGTGAAGACTGTGAGTGTTGAGGACACTGAAAAGGCTGAAGAAACCAATGACTGTGACATAAAGCCTGGGACAGTGAATCAACGACACATGGTCACTCTGAAGGAGATTCAGAAGCTTATTAAATGGCAACACACACGAAGGATGAAGTGCAAACAGACCCAGGAAACACATGAACCTGCAAAAGGCACAGATGACAGATTGGACAAAGGAGCGGACATTAAAGACGGGACAAACCCGGAAGAATATCACGAAGGTTCAAACATTGCAGTTGATAAAAATCACAATCTTCTTTTGAGCCCGTCTGCAGAGACAAACGGCTGTATGAGCGAGAAGAGGAGTTTGGATGGTGATGAAGACCACCCAGTGTCCTTTGACGTTGTGGAAGAAGATGCAGTCGAGGTGACCACGGAGAGAGAACGACCACTGGGAAGTCCTGATGAAGGTACTTTGAATTTTGCTTTCTCTGTTGCCATGGTAAATTACTTGGATTTTGCTTTGAAGGGTGTTATTCAGAATGAATGATTACATTGGTAGTTTTGATTTTTCTGCTCTATACCAATCATATAGGCACCTCCAAAGATGGGTTGGCATAGTGTGCTGCGGCTTCAGGCCATTTGTCTGTTGCAGATGTGAGTGTACTGTAGAAAACACAGACCATAAACTGCCATATTGGAGCTAAGGCACAGTGTTTATGTTGCCCCCATGTGGCCTGACTTGACACTGCATAGTTTAACTTCAAGAGACCAAAAAGTTTTTCTTGTTTTTGTTTTTTTTAAGTAGATGCACATTTAGACTTAAAAAAAGAGAGAGAGAAAACTAATTTAAAAAACCTATCTGAATGTCATTACAGTTTAAACCTTGCAATAGAGCAAATTTACCTTTTTAATATTTTACCTTTTAATAAAGTCTACTGGTAATTTCAGTGGCTGTTCAGACATCAGCATTTAAGTCCATTTTGTTCATGCACTGGATTGTGTGACAGCATGTTAAAAAAAATGGCCACATTAAGGCTGTCTGTCTGCTGTCTGGTTGGACTGCACTTTCATTTCTCAGTGGATGTACTACATTTAAAAAAAAAAAAAAAAAACTCAACCTTGGAATGAGAATGTAATGTTTTGTGTAAGAAACGCTGTAAAATTCTCTCTGTAGGCATGTGTCCATGTTTGCTTTTGCTATTTAGCTTCTTCTTTTTCTTCCTCTTTGTGTCGTTAGTTATCTGTCACAACACACTGAGTAACAGTGAGCTGGCACTTGAGCAGTTAAAGCATGCCATAAAGCTTTCTTTCCAAGTGGCCTTGCGGATTCCTGTCATCCTCTAACTGTTATTTTCAAACTAACACTACAACCTAACCCTGGTCCTTCCTGTGGAGGACCAAGATTAGGTGGCAGCCTGACCAGGTTGCTCTTGTGATGGTCGATTGTCTAGGTGGGTGGACTCCTACTCCACAGTCTTCGATTTCAGCTGGTTATTAAAGTTCTTGTTTGGTCTGGAGAATGCACTGTGACCTCAGTGGCCACTTGACTGAGATGATGTCGCAGGTGTAGAGCTGGTTCCTGTGCTGGTCTGCAGAGCTGATAGTGTCTCATCTGCAGACACTAACTTAAAAAGCTCACTGCTGGCTGTAGAGGCAGCTGACTATTGATCAGTTGTTTATTATCAGAACACACACACACACACACACACACATATATATGAAAGCGTGGGTATGCCTCTTTCTGCTTGCACACATACATGCATGCACATGCCCCTGCTACCCTCACAGTCTCCTTCTGTCTGGCACAGGAGGATCGGATACAAAAGTGTCTCTGTCCCTCAACGATGACTGCTCATCTCACAGTGACACCCTCCTGCCTCAAGAAAACACAACTTTGGACTTCATGTTGCACCCCTTGACCCTGAAGATAACCAGTACAGACAAAAAGGGAAAAGAGGAGGAAGAAGAGGAGGTGGATGTCCTAGTTTACTCCCCAGAAAAAGCGCCTCAGACCAGAGGGTGTGAGGATGGATTCCTCAACAACATAGACATGACCCTGGATGAAGATGAAGATGATGTGAATGAGATTGACGTGACTGGAGATGAAGCAGAGTAATGTTGCGTACGTGTGTGTATTTTTTTTTTACCCCGTCCAGTGGCCAGCTCTCACTCCTGTGTTATCTCTGTTCTGGCTGTATTTATGTTCCGATGCCACATGATGAAAGTTGCATGTAAAGATTCATTTTACATTCTTCACTTCATTTTTGCAGCACTTTAGTTTTCGTTTAGTTCAGTGTGTATATGGTTCAAAAAGACATTTAATTTCCATTAATAACATGCTAAAGAAAAAGTTGTTTACGTTAAGTTTCTTTTGTCAATTTTATAAATTTTATATTTTCAGCAAAATTGTCAGATGAATGGAGGAAAAGCCATTTGAGTGGCCTTGAGTGATGTCACTGTATGTTTCCATTGTGGAAAAGATCTGTTGTTTTAAGCCTATATTTGTAAAACTCTGTTTTATGTACATCGGTACATAATATAATTATGGTTTATTAAACGATTTCATGTGACAGCCTGCTTTCTTTAAAAACCCCCACAATAGCTGAACACAAGAGCACACTACAGAATATACACTCACTGGCCACATTAGTAGTTACATCTTGCTAGAACTCTAATTGGCATAGATTTAACAAAGTGCTGGAAACATGACTGCATCACATGTCACGGCTGCAGATTTATCAGCTACACGTTCATAATACAGTACTTTGGATTGAGCTCTGGTATCTATGGAGGCTGTTTGAGTGTCTTGCTGGTAGCAGTTATCGGGAGATGGGTACACTGTGGTCATAAAGGCATAGACATAATATACAAAGCAAGATAAATCTATGCTTTCACATTTAAACCAGATTCTGGACCAACCATCCAAATAGTGTAGAAGAAATAGAGACTCATCCAATTAGGAAGCATTTTTTACGATCTTCTATTGTCCAATTGTTAGGCTTAGTTTCCTCGTATCTGACAGGTGTAGCACCTGTCAGCTCGACTAACCCATCTGCTTCAGTGTTTGCTGTGCTGTGTATTCGAGATGCTCTTCTGCACACCCTGATTATGCAGAAGAGCATCAGGTGGTTATTTGAGTTACTGTTGCCTTCTCATCAGCTTGAAGCAGTCTGACGGTTTTCCTTTGTCCTCTGGCATCTACAATTCATTTTTACCTGTATAACTGATGCTCACTGGACATTTGATCTTTTTCAGACCTCTCTATACTGGAAAATCCCAGTTTCAGAAATGCTGAACAAACCAACTTTCTTCCTCATTCTGATGTTCAGTTTGAACTTCAGCATGCTCTCTTGTCCTTCATTTCCCCGTGAGGCTCTCGTCTTACTTTGGAGAAATACACACACACACCAGTAGAAGGCGCTCTGCCTGCTCGCTCTGCTTTCTGCTTTTTGAATCCAACTTTATTGTCACCGGAAGAGTATTTGGAGGAAACGGTACACACGTGTTTTCGTGCAGGTTTGAAGGTTACAGAAGCAGCGGGTAGCGCTCTTTGCTTGCTGTCCGGAGGAGAGGCTCAGCGGGACGGAGTGTTTGTGGTTCGAGACCCGGTGTGAGCAGCACTGAAGCGGAGTCATGGATCCTGTGAAGGCGCAGCAGCTGGCGGCGGAGCTGGAGGTGGAGATGATGGCTGACATGTACAACCGGTAAAGCCCAAACAAGCTAACCTCTCAACTAGCCACAGTAGTCTGCTGTGAACTGTCGCGGCTTTTATGTGCCAAATTTAAATTTATTTACAGTGTGCCAGAATATTGTACAAAGATAATTACCGTTTAGTGAAGCTGAGGCTGTAGAGCTCATCATTAATGCGAACAACACCTGATAAGGTCAGTTTCCTGCTGGTGAAGCTGATTTTTCTAAAGGCCCACCAGACAGCATGTTTAAGGCAAAGGGTGGGTTCTACTAAAGGGTGGTTAGGGTTAAATCCAGTGTGGACAACATTTTAAAGAGAGTCATACTGACTAAAAATTAAAGTCCTGAATTCAGTGCTTAACTCACTGAATTTTGTTCACATGGCACAATTTTACAGTATAGGCACAGTGCCGGCTGTTATTCATAATATAAAGATGTGTGTCCTTGTGTCATAACATAGTAATCTACTTAAATGCCTTCACTGGTCTAAGACTAAGAGTCTGTGTCAGTTTCTTAATACATTTATATGCCTATAGCTGTTTTCTTTTTTTTCCCCCGCGTCATTTTCTTTGTGGAAAAGCCCAAATTGTGTTTTTATATGCAAGAGAAGCAAGTATAATGATTTGATATACGCCACTGCACAGGTCAGTGATTAAATACATATGTTATAAATGTGGACCTAAAATGCAGAGCTCAAAGGGTTTTTCTTTATCATGTCCTCATATAGCTAAAGTAAATAGGCTGTGTTACCTGATGACAGGTGTGGATTTTACTGTTCATTTTGTCTTACAAAAAACAAAAGATTTAATTTAAGCTTTATTAAATTCAACCTCACTTTAAAAACAACAACAAAAGGTTAGTGTTTTTGATCACAAGTGCATATTTTTATACTTTAAAGAAACCTTTACAGCACAGACCTGGATCGCTGAATGAGGAAAAGACTAGCTCGGTTAATATTTATCCTTTGATGACCTTGCACAAATTATACATTCATGTACTTTTCATAAAGTCTGGCATCGTGACAAAACTTTATCTGTCAGTCTAGATCTGTGAGGCTTTGCAGTTCATCACCGAAGGAGTTTCTTAGAAGAAGTCGAGAACCTTCTGTTGTAATTGATGTGAATAGCAGTACAGACTCATTATTAAAGAAGTTCTGTCCTTTTATTGATTAATTATTTTGTGGGCCGGTGTGGGGGTGTCCCCCCTTCTGCGTGGGTTTAGTTGACCCACTGTTTTTTGCCCTTGTGTGTTATATTATCACAGTTCAAATCACGTGTCATCCTAAGACATTACCTTGCACAGTCAGTCCAAGACCTCACAGACTTGACAGCCAGCGATTCCCTCGTGACCTATCACGGTGACAGTGCTACAACTGACTGAATCTGACTCAGGCTCGGCGGGCTGTAACTGCGAAAGAAAATAGTTTTTGTGCTTTTCTACAAGTGTGTTTGGCTTCAGAGAGAGGAATAAATATACATGAGTTATGGGTTTGTTCAACACAAGAGCAGCAAACAAGCAGCCTGCTTGCTTTATTTTTTTTTGACTATCTGAGGTTTGATTGACCCTGGCTCTCTATCATCTTGCTGGGATCTTCTTCTGCAGTGATTTAATGGCACGCAGTGATTTAATGGCACCCAGTTTTTGACATCGCTCCATAAGCCAAATACTAGTGTTTGCTTAAGTGTCGTGGATGGAAATGAGCAATAGTCCTTTCAAAATTTGGTTACAATTTTCTCTATATTCATATGATGCCTGGCAACATCTTAGAGCCATTAAAGATATCTTACTGACCACCAGATTAGTGCTTGCTAGTACCCGGTAATTCCCCTTTTGCCTTTAGCATAGATTAAAAAAGAAATTGGTGGAAACATTCCTCAGAGATTTTGGTCTGTATTGACGTGATGGCGTCACACAGTTGCTGGAGATTGTCAGATGGGTGGTTCTGTTTAGTTGGGTCTGGTGGTGGGCGAGACCATTTTAATACGGGGAACTATATTATGTTTTGTTTGTTATGTTTAGTATCTTTTCACAGGAGACATTTTGACATGTCAGTAAGTTGGTAATGGTTCAGATTTAGGGGATTTTTTTGGTATCCCCCATGCTGGCTCTTCTTTTAGAAGTACAGTGGCTTGCAAAAGTATTCGGCCCCCTTGAACTTTTCCACATTTTGTCACATTACAGCCACAAACATGAATCAGTTTTATTGGAATTCCAGGTGAAAGACCAATACAAAGTGGTGTACACGTGAGAAGTGGAACGAAAATCATACATGATTCCAAACATTTTTTACAAATAAATAACTGCAAAGTGGGGTTTGCGCAATTATTCAGCCCCCTTTGGTCTGAGTGCAGTCAGTTGCCCATAGTTGCCTGATGAGTGCTAATGACTAAATAGAGTGCACCTGTGTGTAATCTAATGTCAGTACAAATACAGCTGCTCTGTGACGGCCTCAGAGGTTGTCTAAGAGAATATTGGGAGCAACAACACCATGAAGTCCAAAGAACACACCAGACAGGTCAGGGATAAAGTGATTGAGAAATGTAAAGCAGGCTTAGGCTACAAAAAGATTTCCCAAGCCTTGAACATCCCACGGAGCACTGTTCAAGCCATCATTCAGAAATGGAAGGAGTATGGCACAACTGTAAACCTACCAAGACAAGGCCGTCCACCTAAAC
>VVHJ01039373.1:4941-16647 GCA_015107715.1 Tylochromis polylepis | reverse complement strand
GATTCATATTTGGAAACTTTGAACTGCACTTGGAGGAGCTTAAATTAGTACTTTGTCTTTAGCTTCCTTTTTCAGCCCTGGAGGTTGCAGTTTGGCAGTGAAAAGTAAATGGAGTCATCCTGTGGGGACCATGAATATCTGTTCCAGATTTATGGGCCACAGTGGTTGACCAAACAAAAAACCAAAAATCCTGAACTGGCAAATATTGAGCTTCAATTTTTTATTTTCTATTTTTTATTTGGAAAACTGTATTTTCTTAATTCATCCACTAACGCAGTGGTTCCCAAAGTGGGGGGGCAGAGCCATTGTTGGGGGGGGGATGAATAAAAAAAAGAATGCTTGGACACTGCTAGCATAATGGACAGGTTTTTGATGGGCTCCCACACAAACGCAAAGCAGAAGATGAAGCATCGCCAAATATGCTTCCAAACCAACTTCCTTCCAAGCCAAAGACTAGAAAATATGATGAAGCATATCTTGCCTTTGGCTTGACCTGCACAACGGTGGTGCCAAGGTAGGTATCCCCGACAGAATTTGTTTCCTCTGCGTCGGGAGCACGCGCTGGTCTGTCCAAATCACGGACAAACAGTATCCCACAGTTGTTTATGTTTTTAAACCCATTTTGCACAGAGAGGCATTTTTTGAAAAATGTATTGATAGCAATGTTGAATATTCTTACACAGTAAAAAAAACCCAACAACTACACGTAAAATAATTACACCATAAAGATGGATTCTTTTTCTGTTATTTAAAAGAGTTGCAGTTTATTTTTATTGCAACCTGTAATTTATTGCAGTTTACTTTTATTTGTTTAATTGTCTACAAAAGATTTGAGGTGCGAAATAAACTGCAGTGGAGTTTGAAAACAAAATATGGGTGTGTGTGGTTGGAGGATGTGTTTATGTGGAGGGGGCAAGATTTTCTTGTAAAGCAAAGGGGGGCCTAGCAAAAAAGGTTTGGGAACCACTGAGCTAACCTATCACGAAACTATGCAATGTTGAAAAATCTATAACAGAATCAAATATTTGTTATTTGTGTTTAAAAAAAATAAACCATTAAACATTTTTAAAATCTAATACTGATGATAAACTGATGATTAACTAAGAATTAACTGATGGTTTTTGTCTCTAATCTCACTGTAAACATTCATGTATTGGCTAAAGAAATCCACTGCTATTGTGTGCTGATTTTTAGCTCTAATGAAAAATCACTTTGAAGTGACAAAGAATTTATAAGGTCACATGGAAAAACACTGCCTCAGTAATTGAAACCCCATGAAGAGTTTACTTTTGCCTAAAGCGTGCAACACCTGCTGAAGAGTGAATTATGTTATAGATGCAAGAAAAATGTAGTTTGCACTGGGGTTGTCAAAGGGCAATTCATACTCTACAAATATCTGCCACAAATCGGCTATTTAAAGGTGCTGGGGCAGCTGTAATGCATATTTATCCCAACAGTCAAAGGTAAAGACTCCACTATTCTGGAGAAAACCCCAACAATCAAGCAATCCCCCTATGAATAAGCACTTAAATGGACACAACACAAGAATTGTCAAGGTCATTGTGCATTGAAGGCACATTAAGTCCTGAGCAACAAGCACCAACTCTCTGCAGTCTTCAGAATATCATTCACATCACCAAACGTGACTGTGCACCTTTTTAGCAATGACAATGTAATCAAGGCCACTCTGCAGTCCAAAGAATATGATCACACAAGTTATTCCAAACAAATATTGGGGAAAAAAATTACATCACATCATCACATTTGGGACCAGACATATGTAGATGGCTCCATGGTGGAGAATAAATGGCGATATAGTGCAAAAGTTTACACAGCTTAAAGAACTTTTGGACATTTTCTTCTCCAAACTCCATTCAGAACATTTATTCCCACTAACACTGGCTCTGTACACTCATCTGAGACAGTTCCAGGGGAGACATTAATCACGCATGTTTTGTGTCTCTGTTTCACATTTCCCAAACATTATGCCTGAGCCATGGTTTTCTGTAGATACAAGAGAAAAGGAGAGCATGATGAACTTGGACAGCAATGGGGTTTTGTTGAATGTTTCTGAGGGTTGTAGAAGCAAATAAAATAAAACAGTCGTAACCCAGTTCTCTTCTTTGTAATTAAATTAAATGTTCACTTCAAGAGGATATTATGGGGAGGTTTTAACTGATTTTGCTACTGTGGTCCACTGCTGTTATTGAGGTAGTAGTTGTTTGTGAACACAGGAACCATAGAACCATACAGATAAACACCTGGGTCATTTAAAAAATAACTCTGTTCAGACTGAAAGCTATGTTTCCTGGACTTTTATGGGCATTTTGTGCAGCTTTCTCTTTCTGCAAATCTTGGAAACAGACATTTAGTTTCCTTTCAGGAGAAGAAGCTGAACTCATTATTCACAATTCAAATGTCAACATGTGGTGACAGAAAACAGTGTTTTGAAAGAGAAAGAGAGGAGTGAGAGATTGATGACAGACCTTACCACTTTTCTTTTCTTTTTTTCCCCTCTGCATTGCAGAGCACCACCAGTGCACTAGCGCTCATATTTGTTAGATTAACCATAAACCAGTGACAACATTTATGCGTTGATAATCGGATATAAAGTTCTGATAGTCTGCCAAGGAGAAGGTTTGGCAAGAAACCTGACAATATCTCGCTCTTAAGCGGGATAGTGTCAAATGTGTCTGTTAATCCTTTAGACAAGCTAAAGGTCTAAACGTTTCCTCTTATTTGTTATTTTTCCTCCACAGGTGCAGAAACATTACTTATCCCTTGAACCTCCCTCAAGTGAGCATTGTTTTCATTTTTGTGAACGAAGCCTTGTCTGTCATCCTGCGGTCTATTCACTCTGCTGTCAACAGGACCCCTTCCCACCTGCTCAAAGAGATAATCCTGGTGGACGACAACAGCAATAACAGTAAGTACCCACATTTTATGTACCAGAAATTGACTGTTTGTCTAGCTGTAGCTCAGCAGGAGCAAACAGGCAATAGATGCCTTTCGAGCTAGATTGAAGTAATAGGTGTGGAATAAGGGTGATACTTTGCCTACTATGCATTTCCAAGAGTTTTATGTGGTTTGTTATCACAAGTACAAAAGTGAGTAAGCAGTGTATTAATCTACCTTTCCCTAAGCCTCCATCAGATAATTGGCTTGTCACATGCAATTACTCCCAAGGTAATGGAGAACATCATCAGATTAATATATTGTTTTATTGGGTTACAGGTTATGTAAAAACCGTGTGGAAGCCCATCCTGGATGCTATCAGAGTAATCCTTCAACAGCTCTCTCCTTCTCTGCCTTTACTGGTTTTGGGGGGGAGCTGAGCAAATCCAACCAAAGTTGTTCAAAATTACTTTCAACAAAAAGTTTGATGTTTTCAGTCTGAAGGGCCTTCTACTTCTAATGTGCATAAGCGAGAGCACAGTGTAAACTGCAACTGATACACTGAGTTATGTTTCAATACAGCTACAATAATGCCTCTTGTCAAAGTTTCACAATGCATCCATTCAACCCTAAAGCTCAGCTCCCAAAGTATCCTCAATAAAATGGCCTATGAGTGATGAGCCCACAAAAACACAGAGCATACATAAGAATGCAAAGCTGGAAAGACCAATATAGTTTAAATATCGGTGTTTGCTTGCAGTCTGTATCTGTATTATATGCACTGCTCCTCTGAGGGCCTTCAAACTCCTTTAATGTTAATTAGGAGCTGTGTACACTGGGTTTAACTGATAGATGAATAACACTAATTAGCTGCAAAGCCAGGAAATTTGCCCCGAGGCAGATAACAATCCAGCAAGGTGATGAAGTGTTTGTACATATCTTGTCTGCATTTGCAATCCTAATTCTTACATCTGCATGCATTGGATGTTGAGTAAACACTGTCAGGTCAAAAAGACATTTAATATATGCGTGTAACTGCTGAGCTCTGTTCCTTTGGTGCTGCTATCACTGACATGACTGATGTGTGAGATCACTGACAGGTGACTTTAGTCTGCTTTGCAGAGCACAAGATATAGACTTGAAGTCACCTGTGAAAGTGGACCTGATAATTTACAGCAAAAGACTTAACTACATCACAAAGGCAGAAAGCAGGCTATAAAAAGGTAATGATACTGTGCCAAGGTCATTTATAGGCTTTTCACTTTTAAATAGGCTCTGCACCTTGTAACAGGAACTGAGACAGCCATTATGGACCAATCAACAGGGGAACTACTGGAACTGGGAGGAATATGTTTACCAGAGTCAATAATGCACAACATGGAGCATGGCCTGTAGCCCGCTGGAGCAAAACATAGATCACTGTGGTATGTCTTGATAACTTACCTCAACTCGACCAAATGAGGATAAGAATGAGCTCTCTCCTTCTGGCTGATTTTGGCCATAAAGTTGGATATATCCAAATTCATCATATAAAAAAAATCTAAAACCCAGAAGTCTTGTCCCAAATTGCAACTAATATTTATTCATATTTCATCAGGTAATTGAGAGCTGGAGAGCAGTTGCCTTCAGCGCCTTCAGAGACCCAAGTCACGCACTGACATTTTGCCGATGGCATTTCGCCCTGTTTGCTTGAGCACTCCGTCACACTGCGTATGATAGGCCTGGTGTTATCATTATCACCATGACTGTGAATCTTATCTGTGCTAAATGTTGTTAGCCTGTTGACCTGTGATGCTGGTGATAGTGCTGAAAGGGTCATCATCCAGAGCTTACCTCTGAGGCACTCACAGCCTTGCATTAGTCATCGGCCGCTGTCACAGCTAACCTCCGAGAGGCATTAGCATGCAGGAGAATGTGTAGCCATCAAGGGAGAGAAGGGCAAATTGACCTAGCTGATTCCTCCTTAATTGGATAATGTCCCAAGCTGTGGGCCACGAAAGACTTGTCCGTGTAAAAGTAGGGTTTTGAGAGGGTATCTCTTATTAGACAGGCTCAGAGGACTTATGATCCATTCTTTACCCTAAAAGGTAATATGTTAGGGTGTAGAGTTCTATGATGAAACACTAACGTGAAAGAAAACAGACAGCAGAAAGAAAAAATCATGCTTATTGTAATGTAAAATTGTTGAAGTAGACTGCCTCTGCAGCATCAATCTAGAAATTCAAAGGCTAGTCTGCTGATTAGCCTCTGTAGGCAACATGCAATCTTTTGCCAGGGTTTCCTGTTCATTTATTTAAATAAGCAGATAGAGATAGTTAATAAAGAGCTTAAATTTCATTAGAAGATAGCCAGTAGTTTTAAGATTGCATTTTAGCAAATATAATGTTCTGTCACACAGACTATTTATGCAAAGCTTACTCAAATGTGGTTAAAAAAAACATGAAAATAACTTAAGCAGGCTTAAGCACCAAAAATATCCTCCCTTACCTTCATATAAAAATAGTCATAGGATAATATTAATATGGGTTTTAACAGTTGTCAAAAACTACCTGAGTCTTCTGCTATATCATAGAGTCTAATATTTATTTTGGCTAATTAATCCTTTAGTCACACAAGTTAAATGTAAAGTGCTTAGAAAATAATAAACTACCCATAATAGTCTCAGCACCTTTAAAAACAGAACTAGATTCAGTTTGGTCCTGAAAGATTGATGAGCATTGGCTATCAGCTATTCCTGGTGTAATGAAGTGTGTTTTATTAGGATTCTGGCATGTTTTGTGACAATTTGTTACTGACCAGTACCAGTTGACTTAGTGTGGAATGGTTCAGCCCCCTCAGGTGTGCAGAGAGGTTCCAGGAACTGTTGGAAACCACTGAGATATCCATCAAGCAGTTACTACAGGTCCAGCCAGTGAAAGCTGGAGGCTACACAAAAGTTATGATATGATCAGAAAAAAACATTGTCTTAGTGTTCATATTGCTCTTAATATGTACTGTCAAGAATATGTCCAGATGTTTTCCTGCTCTTTAACAATGTTTACTGAAATTTCCATACCAGTAAAGTCTTCATCAAAGTCTAGAGTATGATTTACAGGCAGTGCAAATTTGTGATAGAACTGTTAGCAATGTACTCTATGTTCACCATGGGTTTTTTTTTAGCTTTTTTATTTTATTTTTTTTAACAAACTGCCTTTGGACTTTTTGGCTTGATTGTCGAGGAAGAGCAGTTCTCAGTTGGATATTTTAAACACTGATTTTCACTACCACTGAGTTGTGCAGTGAGAAATTGCCAAGTGTTGCTGTGCAAACTACTCATCAACTGTGAGACCTGTATCCATGACGATTTGCCATCTGCTGTGCAAGCAGTAACTCGTGCTTGCTGATAAATGGTGTTTAGTTTGAACATGCATGAAAGAAACATATAATATTCAAGGCATAGTCAGATAGGCTCAGTTCATAGAAACATTTACGTACAGTTATGAACCAAGACAGACGAGGAAGGAAACAATTACTAAAATCCCATTCATCAAATATACTTTTCTTGGTTGTGCACGCAATGATATATATGACACAGTCACAGCTAATTCTCTGTGCAGCTAGGAGAAAATCTGAACAAGAGGATTTTAAGCCCTGTAGCCATATGAAAAGCTTTCAAGGTTTGTGCATTCAGGAAATCTTTTTCTATAACTGTGTCACATCTGACTGAGAATAGGCTAGAGGTGAGCTAAATGGCAGGTTCTTCTATTTTGCCACTCACCATTAGATTTGCTATTCATCTTCTGAGTGAGAAAAACCTTGAATTTTCTTTGATACTTGTAAACTATGTACTGGAATTAGTGCACGGCTCCAAAGTGATATTATAAACCTGTTTGCTTGTTGTTCGAGTCCAACTCTATCCCAAAGCCCATTGCTTTCCAGCAGAGCTTCTGCTGGATATTGGTCCTGAAAGATTGATGAGCGTTGGCTATCAGCTATTCCTGGTGTAATGAAGTGTGTTTTATTAGGATTTGTTATGAGGAATAAGAGCATCATTCTTATTTCAGTGCACACACACATTGGTATGTCTTAATTATTGATGGATTAAAACTTATAGATCTGTTGCAGCTGCTCATATGATTGGCTTTTTTGGCTTTAGCAAAAGTAAATGGAATTATATAGCTAATCTCTCTACTAAATGCATTTAGACTTGAACTAATACAAAAATTACTCTGCTTTGAGTTCGAGAACTCTCATTAGGGGCAAATTCACATCTCAGTTGTTAGTTGATTGCAGTTAATCAGGAGGTATAGAAACCGGCTTTTGCTGACTCCTCTTGCTACTATAATACTCAACATACAGGACATGTAAAATACCACAGTGTCATGTGGCATGTAGTGCATGTTCATTACTGTGAGAATTACGGTGCTCTTGAATTATTTATTACCTGGTGGGAAATGGCAGCCGTCCACTGGAATAAATAAAACACACTCTGACTCTTTTCTGTCGAAGCACTCCTGTTTCTATGTGTGGTCTGCTTGTAGTCCAATTTTGGTTGCATGCAGATAAACAATGTGCATGGAGAGCAAAAGATAGATGGCATTTCCTGAAATCCAATCTCGAAACCAACAGATGTAATTGCTTTATAAGAACTTCTTAAAATGTATCTGTATTAGTAAACAATGATTAGTGTGAGAAACTACTATACCCATCATCCAAAAGTTGGCTATTGCCTCCAAAACATAAGTCAACAGATTAATGATATATTCCAGAATTGACCACATAAGTCCTTTTGTTTTGTTTTTTACTCTTGACATTTTGTCTGGAAAGTGTGAGTGTGCACACACTGAAATAAGTGACATCTCCTGCGCTCACATTTATAGGTGGGATATCTAATCTATATTATTATTCATAGAGTTTGTTGACATCATATAATTCAGACTCTAGAGTGAAGGGAGGATAGCGGACATTTTGTAGAACAGCTACACGTACCTGTGTATCCCACAAGGTTAACTGGAACCATGATCAAGATGCAAGAAGGTCAACCGTACCCAAATACACCCAGAAAGTAAGACAGGTGCTGAGAAGCCAGCTGAATGGTAGGAATAAGATCTGAGCCATCAATAAATAAGCCCTATGAGTCAACAGATACTCAGCTGGAATACTAAGCTGGCCACAGGAGACATAGATGCCACTGATGTCAAGATGCAAAAACTCCTCTCAATGCATTGAGGTTTTAACCCAGAGTCCAGCACTCTGAGGCTCTACGAGCAACAGAAAGAGAGAGGGTGACAATTTATTAGCATCAGAGCCCGAATCCTTGATAAAACACAGAGCATCTATGAATACAATTGGAAGATGGTCCCCTGAGATGAGTGCCTCAGGCACTCAGACAGTCAATGATGAGAAACAGAAGGAGGAAATGTACCATCAACAGACAGAAGAAAGGGATGACATCAAGACATCCTGCCAGTGGCTAGAAAAGGCCAGCTTAAAAGACAGCACAGACACAGCACATACACAGAGGCAGGAGTCTACCACAGTCATAAGGACCCAAGCTGCAGAATGTCCAAAGTTACCCCAGAGACTATCCAGCACATAGTAAGAGGAAATAAGATGCAGAGGAGGCAGAACCAAGTGGCTGGGATAGTGTATGGGATCATCTGTGTTCTATATGGACTAGAAGTCTCCAACTCCTGATAGGAGACACCACTAAGGGTGGTTGAGAACAGCAGGGCTAAGGTCCTGTAGGAAGTTCCAGACAGACAAGTAGCTGCTTGCCAATCAATCACACATAGTGGTAGTTAACAAGGAGTAGAAGTCTGAAGTAGTGATGGATCTGGCAATCCCAGTTAACAACATCAGAAAGAGTGAGCATTAATAAATAGAAAAGTACCAGGGGCAGAAGGAACAACTGGAGCAGATGTGGAAAGTACAGGCCAAAGTGATCCCGGTGGTAATAGGAGCATAAGAAGCTCTAAAGTTCAACATCAGAGGTCTCTGTCCATAAAAGTGCTGTCCTAGGAACAGCTAAGATAATCCGCAGAACCCTCAAACTCCCAGGTGTCTTGTAGAGGACCCGAGCTTGAGGATCACATACACCACCATCACAAGTTCAGCAAGAGGGAGATTTTTTTTTTTTAATAAGACATCAACTTGACCTTGGGTGGCAATGTAGTATGCTAGGAATTATGTGATATCAACAGACTCTAGTGTGTCTGGTCAGTGTATATGTATGTGTGTATAAGAACCTGTGCAATATTTTGCCTTTCACAATCATGTTGCTTTACTGTGAATATCAATGAAAAGAAAGAAATAATAAAATTATCATACTCCACATATGGAGGAGGTGAAGATAATTACTGCTTTTGCAACCCTTGAAAGGATTCCAAAAGAAAAGATGAACTCTTAGTACACATTTCTGCTCTTTCTATAGGAATTCAATGCTGTAGATTCACTGGGTCATATGGTGTGGGACTTGTTTACTAACAGTTGTCAAAATTAACTATTAAGCCAGAAGCCAGCAGAAAATAAGGCTGAAAAATATTTCATTTAAAGACCACATATTGGTTCACTGAATGCATTGTAGGACTGTGGGGAATCTTTATATTCCAAGACAATATGCTGCCTTTATTATTTTTGTACAGTTGATGAAGACTGGACTGTACAAGTCTTGAATAACAGAAACTTTCTTTAACAGAACTTTTTGCTAGCATTGTTCATTTAGAAAATCAAACTTTTTTTTTTTTCAAATTTCTAAAGCACCACATACTGCCTCTAATAAAGCCAGCACAGCATGATTTCACGGTAGCCACTTTTTGTCTTCTTGCAGCTGCTTTTCACTCTCTTCAAAGTAAAAAGATGGTTAAAACAGTGGGAACACAGCCTCGGGTGATTTATGTAAGGAATGATGAAACACAGTACTGATAAAACTTTTTTTTTCCCAGCTTTATCTGGTTGATAGTACAGTATAGAGCTGTGATGTAAATTTGCCTTATCACACTGGTCTATGCTGATATTTTACAGCAGACTCAGAAGCTTGGCCTTTTTGAAAGAATTAGTTTCCGTCTCAGTCTGTTTCACTAGACTTGGCATTTTTCTAATCGAAGCACAAGGTGAACCTGTAAATGTGCTGTTGTAATTTATTGCATTTTTGAGAAAATTACCAAAAATGAGGCTCTCTCAAAACCTTAAAGTAAAATACATATTTATTTGTCATGTAAGCAGCAATGAGTCATATTCTCCATGGCGTGATTCATCACACAGTATACAGCTCAGGTAATAATGGAGGTAAACTTTGAATCCAAACATCAAACCACAGACATTTCATATCCTCCTTCCATGTTTTGAAAAGCATTGCAGGCTGAGTTCTCAATATTGCAATATCCCGTTATGACTGGTAAGCCCCATGGAGGTCTGCAGTGCTGGCTCAAGCCGCTGCCTGTTTGGTCCAGTGATCAAAGCAGTGAAGCAGAAGTGCTGCTGGCCTCCGACCAGTGAAATACTGCCCACTGGAGGAGGAGAGGAAGTGTTCTTGTGGGTGGAAGTTTGCTTATAAGTAGCTCTCACTTTTCTTACCTTTTTCAAATGATATCTTGAGATAGTGATATGCATTTGTTTGTTTCTTGTAGATGAGCTAAAGGAGAAACTTCAGGATTTTGTGTCTGAGACTAACAGCCAGCGTCCAGGATTCATAAAGATGGTGAGGCACGACAAGCAGGAAGGTTTGATCCGGTCCCGAGTGAGTGGGTGGAGGGTTGCTACCGCCCCAGTTGTTGCCCTCTTTGATGCCCACGTTGAGTTCAGTGTCGGATGGTGAGTAACTCACAAGTGCAGCATGAGAAAAGCTCAGCTTAGCAGCACAAGAGCACCGCTTCTTGAGTCATATTGCTCTGTGAGGGTTGATTGTTTCTGTTTTTCAATCGAACCATCAAACTTCCTTTATATAAACAGCAGGTTAGCGCAGTTTAAAGTACCAAAAAGTAAGAACAAATTTAGCTGAAAAAATTTAATCATATTTAAAGCTAGATAATATAAATTAACAAGACATATTGTAAAAGAAAAATATAATGTACTACGTACAGAATGTGCATTATAAGCAAGTGAATAAAAATAAAGTTATGCTACTGTAGATTAAATACAATAAAAAGACAAAACATTGTAACAAAATTGCAATTTCACTTAAATCACATTTTACAAATGTATTCTGTATATATTACTTTAAAAGAAAGTTCATTATACAGACATAGCAATTTTCTAAGTAAATAAAATATACAGTACATGATAGTCATACATCAAAAAGCCAAGCTGAGTAGTTTTATGTTTACGACTGAATAAACAGCACTTCGGTCTCTTCTCAGGACTCACTCGCACTCAGAGTGGGCCAGAGAATATAAAAGCCTGCTCCCTCCCCAAAGATTTTTGTTATGCACTTTGAAACAACTGACTTGTGCTAGAGAATGTGAAGAGCCTTAGTGATTCACACAATATACACATTTACATGTATGCCAAGCAAGACCATAAACTGTTGTCCTACCAGCAACAGTAATTTGTATCTTTGTATGACAAGATCACTGAAACACATCAACTAACAGCTAAACATACAGAGTACAATATTAAATATAAATTCAAAGATGCAGGGGTTCTTTGTCACATTTCAAACAGGCATGTAAGACCCACTCATGTATTTAGATGTGAAGCATAAAGACCTCACATCCCTTTGGTCAAAATCACATCAAAATTAAAGAACATGATTTTTTTTTTTTTTTTTTTTTTTTGGGGGGGGGGGGGTTTTTTTTTCTTTTTTTTTTTAAATATTTTAAAAAAAAAAAATAA
>VVHJ01039372.1:2008-17046 GCA_015107715.1 Tylochromis polylepis | reverse complement strand
ACTGACATTAGATTACACACAGGTGCACTCTATTTAGTCATTAGCACTCATCAGGCAATGTCTATGGGCAACTGACTGCACTCAGACCAAAGGGGGCTGAATAATTATGCACACCCCACTTTGCAGTTATTTATTTGTAAAAAATGTTTGGAATCATGTATGATTTTCGTTCCACTTCTCACGTGTACACCACTTTGTATTGGTCTTTCACGTGGAATTCCAATAAAATTGATTCATGTTTGTGGCTGTAATGTGACAAAATGTGGAAAAGTTCAAGGGGGCCGAATACTTTTGCAAGCCACTGTATTTTTTCACTTTCTTGCTTGCACTGTACAGTAGGTGCAGCAATGCATTTGTGTAGGATTTAGTTTCTCTCAAACTTGAGACCGAAAAACATCCATTCGAACAGCAAGCATCAAACAACTACCCCTATTATGTGGAACTCCACACCAGCATCGGCTTGGCATGATGCATAATGCCAAGCCGATGTACTTTCTTCCCTTGTCAGCTTCCATTGCTCCCCTTCTCTCTGCTCCTGGCACCTCCATCTCATCACTTCTTTCTGTGGCCTGTGTGCAGTAGGACAATTGATGAGGGGAAAGATGCTGCTGGTTGAAAAATATCACAAACTATGCCATCCACAGTCCCCACAAAATGACTAAAAATGACTACCACTAATGTTGTAAACATCAGCATGGCTCCTTGGCTTAACAGCCGTACTTTGGTGTGAGACTAGGTATGTAATGTCTTTGTTAGTAAGAAGGCTATAAAACTGACAATGATTCAGACCTCTAGCTTAGAGGAAATAAACAGCTCAGACAACCACTCTTATGATGTGATAGACTATTAAGAAATTGCAGCGCAGTGCCTGCTGGCGTTAAAGACAGAGTAAAAAATTACAAAAATCATTTTAACATAGTTTTGTATTGCTATTAACTTTATATTTTTTTTTTATATTTTATTGTGACTATTTCTAGTTTTTACTTATTTTGTTGTACAGCGTTTTGTGACTTTATGTGAAAAGTGCTTTATAAATACATTTTTCTTACTTCACAAATTTTGCACTTCACATCAGCAGTTACAGAATTGATTAATTAGAATGAATTATTAATTACAGAATTAATTCACATATGTGTTCTGTGAGTTTCCTTTATTGGTAAATTTGGGATTTAAATAGTTCTTTAGGTTTCAGTGACCAATAGAGGAATTAGTCTCAGATGAATGAACAGTGGGGAAAGAAATATCTTATCACCTGCAGCCCAGTTTGCATTCTAGTTGTTTCTCTGTTTCCTGTCTGTGATTCACGTGCTTCTTTGAAAGCACTTCAAGGAAGGAAACATAGAATAATTGTCCCAGTGAGACTTTGTGGTTGTTTCTGGTCTTTTTACCTTCATTTTTATGTGGACTATTGTGTCTGACGTAGTTGACACAGCCTTGAAAAGCTATTCATCAACATACATCACTTGATGTTTTCTTTGCTAAAATTAGCGCAGCTTTTCATGGCACCCTTTTGAGAGGGAAGCCTTCATGTTGCTCTGTGACAATGTTATCTCATGGCACTCCAGGAAATGGAACCCTCCAGTTCAGGCGGTAAACAGCTTTGCGACTGCTCTATCTCACTATTCCCATACACCAAACTTGGGTCATATAGTTGATTGAGATAAGCCTCAAAATTTAAGGAGTGGCAGAGTCAGATTTTGAGATCATGAATTGTTTGTTTTGCTTTGATAATGTATCCTGATGTTGAGCTAAATAGAAAATATTTTTTAATCACTTGATGTGACTGAGGATTCTGATGTGATGTAGTATTAGAACCACGAGGTGAGAGAGAACATATTTATTAGAATTTTGCAGTATTAAGAGTGAGATGTTATAAGAATAAACAATATTTTACATTTTAAGTGCTAGTAATCACCAGTGAGGAAATAACCCTCACATGGTCATACATCAGACCATGTGTATATTTTAGAATCATTTAAATAAAATATTTGAACTGCTTTCTCACAAAATTATGACAAGACCACAACAGCCCACACATATACAGGCATACATACACCCATTAGCCCTAGTAGAGAAGGCATAGGACCAAAATTTCTGTTTTAATATGCGAGACCCCATTACCAACTGCGTTTATTGATCATAATTTTTCAACTTTCAGCAAACTCACTGAGGACCTCCCTTAGCCCGCGGTGGGTCCTCATTGACCTGTTATGGGCCTGTATGTAAATAAAGCATTAAATAGTTTGACAATGTGGAAAACTCCACACATCACTGCACCATCAAACCAACAGGAGCTGCTCTGGAGAGCAATCAGTGCTGACTAAACACGTCATATTGATGGATCTATCAGCCACTGGCTGACGTCCCAGAAGCCCCTGGCTTTGTGGTTGGACCATATTGTCAGCTCAGTTTGAGATCCAGCACCATGAATCCTAATCCTTCTGTCATGCCCAAACACCTACTGACAGCTTTAATTACTGCCGCAAGAGAAGGAGGTTTTTGTACCAGGGTGGCCTAGGTCAACAAGAGCATGTTTTATTGTTCAGTTAGGAACATTTTTATTAACAGTGGATCATGTCTGTGGAAAAATTTCAGTAACATTTTATTAGGACTTTCCTATCGATATTGCTTAGTCAAAAGTAAAATTCTGCGGTTTCTTTTTGAGTTTTGGACTGTCAGGCAAAAATTTTGATGGCACCTTGGTAATTTGTGATGTGCATTTTTCAAATTATATGGGGTTTTTATATTGCTAACTATAGTTTGTGACCACTATTGGTAATTAATAAAGCACTGGAATCCCTTATTGATGGTTTGGATATTGTAGTAGTACAACAGGCCCTTTGTGACACATATAAGAATGGGAAATAAACTGAAATAGAGACGACTAAGCACAAATAAGATATCACAACATGTTTCTGCTTTTTGTTCCGTGCAAAGTTCTGGACAGTTGAGAGATAAAATGTTTTTGCTCTTTGCTCGGAGTCCAAAACATACACAGGTAGAGAAAGCTGTTGCGTGTGAACTTTAATCCAGTAAGGGGTTATAGAGAGACAATGAATGATTTAAAAAAAAATTAATTAAATTTAAGTTAACCGTGATTAATCATATTTCTTGCAAAGCTGAGTTCAGTTTCCCTAGCCCATTTTCCTGATTACTGCCAAACCTGTTGAATCAAGAAATCAATTAAACAGAACCTGTGTGACAAAATTATGATCTCAACAAGCAACACATCATGATCTAAAGAAACGAATCAAAGTCAGTGACATCAGTCTGAAGAGGGTTACAAAACCATTTTTGAGGCTTTGGGACTTGAGAGGTGAGAGCCATTATCACCAAAGGGAGAAAACTTGGAACAGTAGTGAAGCTTTCCAGGCGTGGTCATTTTTGGGATAATATTCTATCAACCAATGAGACAAAAGCTGAGTTTTTTAAGCTTAAGCAATACTTTTAACCCATCTGAGGCTGTTTTATATTGATTTTTTTCTTCTTTTCAACAGGTAGACCTGATTCTACACGTGAAAAGCCCTTGTGGGAAAATTGTGTCTCAGAGCTTTATTTAATCTTTATCTGGAAAACCTTTCTCTATGTGGGTCCCCAAACAACAGCCATCCATTAAATATACCTGCTTTATCCTGTAGAGAGTAAAGCTTACTCCAGCTGATATCAGGCAAATAGTAGCATACGCCCACGTGCCAGTCCAATCAGAGCTAACACAAAGAGAAAGGCACCTCACACCTAGGACCAATTTAGGATTATCAGCTAACCTACCAACCATGTCTTGAACATGTGCATGGAAGCTGGATCACAAGAACATGAAAAAAAAACCCCGCAGAGAGGCCCCACCAAACCCTACAGCTTCTCTTATTTCACCTCAGTTGGATCAAAATTGCTTAAAATTGGTTTTGGTATCCACACATAAACTCTCTGCTTCCTTTGTCTTCCTTTTTTTTCTGGCATTCTTAAACAATTATCCAGACTGCTTTATCCAACAGCCCTGTTTCTCCATTCCTTGATAAGGGATGGGTGCAGGTCTTTGATCTCAGACTCCAGACTATTTCCTGTCCCAAGAAGGCAAACGCAGGAAGTGTTGGAATTGGGGGTTTTACAAGGTGGTAACAATGAGGGCAGAGTAAATCAGTGCCTGGTGACACCAGCTCCTACAAAGTCCGTGGGAAACTTGCAGAAATGAAATGCTAAAGGTGAACTCACCAAAATATAACAACAAAACCGTGATTTAGTGTGACAGCATATAGAAAAATTCCAAATGAGAAATTAAAAAAAAACAGCTTATCACCTGTGATCAGGAGGAATAAAATCCAGTGAAATGGTAATCTGCAATGTATTTTAGTGTTTTGCAGGGATCATCTTAATATTCAGACCACTGAACACTTATTTGCATGTTTTTTCTTCTGCAGGCATTCATCAAATCATAACACATATGGAGGCCAGAATTCTAGGTTGATTATTAACAGTTTAAAATATTCAGATAATGGACTGTGCTTGCTCACCAATCCATATCTATCGGATTCTTGTTCATCCCATCCAATCAAAGAGCTCAAAATCCCTACATTTTTTTTTCTACATATAACTACATATTTTTTCCTTTTAAACAGTTTGACCTGAGAGGAGGTCAAACCCTTAAATCCGAGTGTGGGTGTCAGACAGCATGCATTTACCTAGGTAAGCCCATTGTGATGACCTTCTATATCAACATAACCTGTTACATTTTTACCAGGCTGTTTTGTGTCAGCAGGTTATGAAAAAAGCCATGTGAGGTCAAATGCTTGCAAAAAGGTCCTTGATCTCATAAATCCATACATTGGCCTCATGTACAAGAAGTGAATGTCTACACAAAATGTGGCATGTAAATGTATAGACCATGTGAGGAATTAGTTAAACTTTAACCCACACTTTCCTGTCATAAAGCCTGCTGGACTGTGGGATTCAGGAAAAACGTACACGTGAGTAGAAACACCATAAATGTTTGATTAAGTCTGTCATTAACAGGGTCGTACAATAACTGACTCATGCAGCATCCCAGTGTAGGATAACATAAAAATGTGAGGAGTTTAATTATTATACAAACCATTTTAAATCAAGGAATTTGATCAAAGCTCTTTACAACAATAGGGTGCATTCAAAAAAGTCTTAAGCCATTACCAGCCACGCGTCAGCACTGGTTCCTTGTGACTTCTATGTCTAAAGAGCAAAGAAGGTCTTGTTTGTGAAAGCCCCATCATGACACACAACACTGCCCAACTCCCTGGGCTTCATGCGTAGTGGCTGACAGGCAACTAATGATTCTCAATGAGGGTTCCCTGCAAACAGGCTCATGAATTAGTCATCACCTTTCCTTGACCTGTGCCATGATACAATCTCTGCCAGCCTCGGAAGCCTCCTGAGAACCAGAGAGGTTATGTAAGTTGAGAGATAGTAGACTGGAGGGATAGTGTGCAGAAGCAGCCAACATCTTGCAGTCAAGAGCTGCACAGCTGTGATGGATGGTGGCAATTTGTTGTTAACGTGCAGGTTCTGTTGCCATGCAAATATGTACGCCCTAGAAATAAGTAATGGACATCGGATTTGCCAGTGAAAAAAAGGTCAGTGATTTTATGTACAATTAGACACTGGCAGTGTATGGGGGTCTGAGACCCCACATTAATTGTTCAACAATTGTGCAGTAAAAATGAACACAAGTCTAATAGAATAACATTGGAATAATTTGGGAAGTACACCAGGATCCATCAAATCCATTCATAGTGGAAATGTAGATAATTATAGCTACAGATACAAATGTTGAATAGGTACATGTGAGGAAGTGCATGTAACTAGTATATCTAACCGTGACATGTTACTCTTTGTACTCAGGTCCTTAAGAATACTACAGGCAAAAGTCCAACAGACAAGTATTTTAGGCAAAATATTCTCTAAACTAGGGTTGAAAACATGTTTTTGGTGTCATTAGACATAAAATCAATAATAACCTTTCAGCACATTGTAATTCATGTGATCGGAGAGGTAACTGGACACCTTTACTTCCTCTTGCCTCCGTTTTCAGGTTTTAGAAAATCTTGCCCATGAGGACTTATTGAGGTTTTTCAAAGATCTGTTCCGGTACTATAAAGAGAAAAAAAAATACTGACAATACAAGATGATAAATTTACTGAAAGATGTATCAGTGCATTTATAGGTAACACTGAAATAATAAAGGTTGCCAGTGAAATGATGTTGAATGTTCAGTATAAACTGTTGCTTGATCAGAGCGGTTTATTTTCATGGTTGCACCAGAGATCTTCCCCATCTTTCAGCTCAATTACTAAAACAATAGGCCATGCTAATGGAAAAATACTCACTAATTCATTGGCCTCCTGTGTTTTATGGTGCCTGCAATAATGACTGCACATTATAATGTTACCAAAGGCTCCTAATGAACAAAATATAAAGCAAAGGGGTCCATGGAGCACAACATAAAATGTAATTACAGTGTGCTATGATGAAAAATTATACTCGTGAAAGCAAAATGGTGAACTGGCTTACGGTTTTTGCACCAGAAAGCACAAAATAATTTTATAGTAATTAAATGATTTCCCCAGTGCTTTTAAAATAATAATCATGATCTTTTTATAAATACAAATGTCTCTGTAGCGAATGAAATTACTTGCAAAATAGCGAGAAATTAATTATTTAACATTTGTTGTTGCTCACAGCTAGTATAACTAACTATGAACATTTGAAAGAAAAAAGTGCCACCTAAGGAGAAGTAGGAAATACAATTATAGGTTCGTGAAATGATATATTTTTTAATCAGCAAGTAACTAAAATGTTAAAGGGGTGCTCGTACTGAAATCAGTACTTTAGCTTTTCCATTTTGTTTTGCTGCAAATGTACTTAGAGGCCAGAACATTTCATAACAAGTAATATGTCAGGGTTATGCTTCAGTCATAGACTGAACTACACGGACATAACCACTGTGATGTCTCCCACTGGTTGTGGACATCAAGGTTTTTCAAAACAAGACTTGACCATACTTGGACAAAATGGTAGAGCTGGTCAACCAGTGCTGGTACTAGCAAGCTAGCTTGGTTAGCAGGATTTATCCTATAGTCAGAGTGATATTAATTGGCATGCTGTGTCTTTCAGTGAACATGAACATTCAACAAGGAAGGCAGCACTTGACTGTACATTGCATGCACATACAGAGCCAACCCCCCCAAAATAATTTGTGTTTTTTTCTGCTTTACTTTAAATCAAGCCCTACTTTACTCGATTAAAATCTTATAATTGAGACCACAAAGATATTAGGAACATGTTTAATAAGGTATTAAATCAGGCCAAAGTATTCTCATTAGTCTTTTATGCAATTGTCATGTGCTAGCAATTAGAAACAGTGCAGGCTGTGCCCATTTATAAAATGTCTGTGGTTTCAGAAATTCTGTTTGATTTCCTTTCTTTCTAATAGAATAACATTAGAATAATTTGGGAAGTATACATTGGGTTCTTTCTAAGAGTATCTGATAAATTATGATTGTAGAAACTCCACTGGCCAATGAGTCCTCAGCCCAGGAGATGTCAAGGAAAAGATTTGAGAGTCACAAAATTATATTTAAAAAAATAGGTATATTATGTATACATATGATTTGAAATCATGTCACGATTTGAAATCAAAGTGTGAAGTAATTTCTCAACTGAAAAGTGGGTAAAATGGTGAGACATTTATCACAGATTGTGAGATACCCAACTGAGCATTCATGCAATCACTGCATTCTCACATTCACAAAGGGTCATATGGGACGTAGGACCGCTGGGGCTTGAGAGAGCATCATGGCCTGCTGTGCCTGCGAAGTCACACAAGAGTCACAATCTGTGCTTCTTCTGGTTTGCAACGCGTCAGTAGGCCAGGACAGATGGGAGAGTGAGCGGTGTCATCTGGTCACACCGTGGCAAGAAGGGCATCAGGGCGACCTTTGTGCAATTAGATAGATGCCTTCTGTGGGTTAGTTGGTGAGCTCACACTGAAACCTGTAGCTGTGAGCCAGTGATGCTGGGCTTTGCATTAAAACACTAGACAGGGAGCTCGGCTTTAATAAAATGCTGTCACCTAGCTCTTTCACCTAAGTGCTCCACAAAAGCATTCACCTTGCAGAGAGTTTATGTGTGGCTACCAGAACCAATTCAACTTTTAATACACTCTATATACAGACTACAAGAGTGGAAAGCTGGAACACGTATTGAATGCAGACACTTGAGACAATTAAAAGCCTTAAAATACAATAAAGAAAATATATAAAATCTACCTTATTAATACACACATGCACGAAAACACACCCACACATACTGCTTCTCAGTTCTGGGACTTTCTTGTAGTACACTGCTGCAAATATATACTTTATGAGCTTCTGGCCACACATAACACAAAATTCTTCAACAATAAATTTAACACCCATAAATGGCAACAAAATGCCATAACACATGAAGGCTCATCAATAAACTCCAGTCAGGCGTTTAAGCTAGTATACTCCTCCCCAACTCTGGATAAATGGGGAGAGTCACATCACAAAGGACATCTGGTGTAAAATATTTGCTAAATCAAATCAGCATGAGAATGATTTCATGCCAGATCAGGAGATCAGACCTTAGATGATTCGTGCAGGGAAACCTAAAAGGAGCAGCTGTAAGAAGAAGGAACCAAGATGGCGATATCTATGGTATCCTCAATGTTTTGAATGTTATGAGTACACCACTTGAGTGCACTTAGTACACTTCATGTAGCATCACTTGTTATGCACTCAAAATATCAAGTTTAAGCACAGAAGTATGCAATTTGAGACATGGCACCCAACAATTCAAGCAAGGTTTATTATCATTAATGTCTGAAAGACTTAACAACCAGTTGCAGTTACTTATATCATCAGCTGAAGACCATAACTTACCAGCAGCTAGTGCTTGTTCTTTATTCACCTGCACTTCAGCAAAATATGAACTTTCCTCTTCACAAAAACATGCTAAAAGGAAGAAAAAGCCAAACTTTCACACTGTGACAAAAAATATGGCCTCAGAATAGCTTTAAGGGGCGTCTGTAGAGTACCTTGCGTGTTCTGAATATGCTTTATAATTGGCTGCACTGTTTTTTTGTTGTTGTTTTTTTTTTTTTTACCATAGTCCCTTACTCGTGGTGCTACTTTCATGGTTGAGTGTGCTGTAATATGTTAATGATACCTATGTGTGTGCCTCCCAGTACTGAAAACGCCGCTGAGGTGCAGCTGGATGTAGTTGTGATTGTATCGTTGTTTTTAATTGTCTGCACCTGCTGCAGCGTGCTGTTCAGATGAAAACAGTCTTGCTGTGCTGCTTGTTGCTGATGTTTCTTTAATGGAGTTATAAACTTTGGGATCCATTTATTAAAAAAGTAGGTTTGTTTATAGATTGTGTACAGTAACTTGGGCTCTTGGATATGAAGCATCATTTCCACCAGGGACCAATTATAGCGGTAGGTGTTGCATGGCCAGTTTTAATTTTGAACTTTGAATTGGATCCATATTAATTTCAGACATGACAGTCTGCATTTTCTTCTTTAATCACACTGTGACCGAAAATGAACTTTCCCTCTTGCATAAGGTTTTTCGAAAGACTTTATCTCATTTTCTTCTTCCTTTTATTGAGTCTCCTTGTCTGATTTGGGATAAGGTGGGTGTAGTTGGTGCAGAGGGACCTTCCAGTAGATTTGATTAAACCAGATGGAATGAATGAATGACTGGAGGAAAAGGTGGGGAGAGGGTGAAGAAAAGTGAGGGATTGGAGAAAGGGCAGAGCAAAAGACAGTGAGATGAGGAGGGGAGGATGAGGGTTATAGCACTGCATTATGCATTGTGGATCATAAGCCTGGGTGGCTTGCTTTATAGGCTGGTGTCAAGGGTGCCACTCCTGCTTCACACTCTGTGGTGATCGGCCTGTTGCCATGGCAGCAGCAAAGCAACTCATTAGCAAATATTACCCTTGGTCCACGGAGAGAGAGCGAGAATGGGTGCTCACTTTGACCGACAGCAGACATCAAATAATAGGTTTAATACTGACTGAGAGGAACCTGATAAACTCTGCTGGATTGAGGAGAGTGCATTTGTCATTTGCATATTAAGTGACTGGATTTGTGAGATGCTCTTCTTATTGAAATCCATCCACAGTTATGAAGCCTCTGTACTACTAGACCTTCTTTTGGGAATATATTAAATGTCCACATTTTCATTTTGGCAGCAAACTGCTTCAAATTCATCACACTATGGTTGTTTCATGGCTGGTAAAGTGTGTCATTTCTGCAATCAGTTTGAATGCAATGGGTAAAGCTCCTTCTTACTATTTGCAAATAATATAAAGACTGAAGAACAAAGTTTGCACAGCATGTCCTCCAAAACATAAACGTCCATAACTACTGCCAAATAAACGTGCTATAACATGACCCAACATTGTTTTCTAACTAGAAGAAGTTTGGTAACAATGTTGCCAATGGTTGGGAGCTTTCCAAATCCCTCTATTTTCTGACTTGAGCACACTTTACAATGTGCTGTCTGGAATTTTATGGTCAAGGATGTTGTTGTACAAAGTTAAAAAAAAAAAAAATACTACAAGAGAAGTGTAATTTTCTTCAGTAAACAGGACTTTAAATTGCTATGGATTTTTAGGTTCACAAATCTTCTGATACATTTGGAGGCAGCACCAAAAACTCCCACTAACACTTGGGGAATTGATGTGGATTTATGTTCCTGGCTGTTGCAGAATATGTGAAATAGGGACTCAAATGCAGACTTCCAGACTGGCAGACATATTAAAAAAAACATACATTTATTAAATATAGTAGCAGAGAGTGTAAAGTTACAAAGTTTTCTAAGATTCCAAAAACAGCTGAGAGTGCACAAGGATGGCAACAGACGCTGAGACAAAGAACTGAGTGGAAGAGTATATATGTACTACATGTACACAGAAGGGCAGTCAGGGAAGTGGATGGAGCAGGGAGAAAAAGACACAGGTGCAATCATGGCAAAGAAAACGGAAGGCAAGTCAAATCAGATGCAAGAAACTAAAGACCATCCTCTTTTGCCTCTCTTTATCAGGGTCGCAGGGGAAATGGAACCTATCCCAGTTAACATAGGGTGAGAGGTGGGGTACACCCTGGAGGGTCTGTTGCAGGGCTAACACAGAGACTGACAACCAATTGTACTCCCATTCACACCTATGGGCAATTTAGAATCAACAATTAACCTAACCGCAATAACTGCATGTTTTTGGACCGTGGGAGGAAACCCCAGTACCTGGAGAGAACCCATGCAGACATGGGAAGCACATGCAAACTCACAAATAAATAAAATAAGTATCATAATGCTACAAATAACTACCAAAATAAAACAAAAGGCAAAATGCAGTCACGTGAATGAACTTAATTAACATTTCACTCAAAGCAAACCAGACCAGGTACAATACCCCATGTAGGACTCAAAATAAAAAAAATATTTTTTTGGCTGGTTTGCTGCTTTCAAGAAAATTTCAAAAGTCTGGAGTTCACTCAAGTGCGCACATACCATAACCATAAAACTTTCATTTCAGACAAGCCAGAACACAAAAATTAAAGCCTTTTTTTTGCTCTATAGATATGATTGACAGCTTATGCAGTCCTCCACTCCTCTGCAGCACTGCAGTGTGGGAAATGGCAGTGAATCTTCAATAACAGGTGATCACGGCTGAGCAAACAACATCAAACCATAACAGCAGAGTGCCAGAACATCCAGAACAGCCATCCTTTCAGTCTCGCAATCACACTTCAGTACGTACAGCTCAAAAAAGAGCCTCGCCCAGGGTGTGTGATCATGGTAATGGAAAATAGTGTATAATCGAGAAGAGCGCTGGTGAGCTAATGAAAAGGGTAGCGGGGTGACATTTTCAGAGTGATGTCTGAAGTAGAATGACATTTACAGAGAAGAAGCCCCAAAGACAGTCTTTTTTTAAAGGGCCTGTATATTATATGGGAGCAGCACAGGAGAATGTGAAATGTGAAGCTGATTAAAACATGACTCACGCTTGCTGGTGTCAGTTTTTATCTTCAGGTATCATCATTTAGCTTGATACTGGTGCACAGATGGAAGATGTGTGAAAAAATTCCCTTTCAAACTGTCAAGCATTAATTTGAGACAAAAAACTAACAGGTTGTTGCAGAACATTAAAAATTAACAGAGTGCATTAGCGATTAAAAAAGTCATTTTGTCTAAAGATATGAATGTTTTGGATGATTGCGATTCTTATTCATCGAATGGCAGCAAATGATCACCAAGACATCTGTTCCAGGTGAGGTAACCCAGCAGACTCCTTTTAAAACAGCTGTGTTAACACATAATTGACAAGTTTCACAGCGTAACAGTAATGTCTGGCAGTGCAAAGGAGGATTTTTGATAATGAGATGGTGCAAGATGGATAGCCAAGGCAGGAGAAACGTGAAAGGTTTGTGAGACATTAGGTCATGGCTGTGAGAAAGATGACTATACAGTGAAATCTGGTTGGAAAAAAAAAAAAAAGCAGCCTGAGCTCTTTGAAGGACTTGAAGAAAACGTACCACAATTCTGCTGCAAGACCTCAATCCTGCTGAAAAACCCCCCACAAAAAACATCAACACCTTAGTAATTTTAACAGTGTTTGAGCTAATGGAAATCATAACTTTGTTAGTATTTCAGGTGACGTAACAGCATGTCAGTTTTAAATGACCGGATCGCACACAATCCCACGTAATCTCTAGTGGTTCAGTGCTGCATATGCATGAAGTGTCCTTTGGTGTCAGTGCCTTGATGCAGGGGTCACTGCACTTCCAGATGGCAAGTGATTTTATAAAAGTCCATATATGAAGATTGGAGGGGTGGTGGTTGCAGAAGTCACAAATCTGTCTCCCAGGATACCATTTTGGCCTTTTTGAGAATATAGGATAACAGGATGAGCCACCCTGTTATCCTGTATTGGTTAAAGGACACCTTCATAGCTCTACAAAACCGGCCACCTTGACAAAATCTAAGATTTTGATGTTATGAAAGCTGTGTACAACTTCCTGAATATTAGTGTGTATGTCCAATTAGCTAGTGGCCAAGCAACTGAATGAGTCCCTAACTCAAGCATGAGCACTCAGCATGAGTGACACAGCTGTTACTAAATAGTTAATTCAAACCAAAGTATAGGAACTTACCTAAACACATGTGAATTTTCAAATTGCGCTTGAACATAACAAGCACAGATTTAAAAACAAAAGCCAGCAAAAACTTTTTATATTTAATAACAGTAGAAAATGTGGAATGGGGGGTAAGAATAAAAAAAAAGTGTATACACATTTGAGTCATATATATACACTTAGATCAGCTGGACAGTGGTGTAATATTTCTTATGTACACTAAAACAATAAAATTAGGGAAACTATATAAAAAATTTCTGTAATGCAAAGCAGTGCATTTCTTCATTTAACCTCAAGCTTCACTTTGAGCCCCGACTGTTAAACTTGAATAAGTTTTGGTCCAAAGCTAAACGAACTAATTGCTTCAGTTTGCAAAAATACTTAGACCTACCATGCCATGATGATGTGGAAGAAATACTGATGGGTTCTTGATTGCGTAATCAATCGTCCCATTAAAGTTGTTTAAAAACACAATTAAAAAAAAAAAAATTTGCTTAAATCTGACGTCATCTTATTAGAAACACAACTCATAACATGTGTTAAATGCTAACATCAAGTTTCTTTGCAAGAGTTATAATCAGAAAGTTTCCAGATGTTTCCTTGCACGGTACTGTCGATTGTACTAAAAGGATGATTCACTGGGAGAATAGTGCATTGTGTCTGAACTGCACAAAAGGCTGAAAATCAATGCAGCTTGCAGTTTTTAGTGGTGTAATCATTGTTTAAGCTCATATGGAGTTTTGGCTACCATATAATGTTAACTTGCTTGTTTATCTTTTAGGTATTAGATTTGTTCTTATGTGTACAAGTGAAAAGAAACTACCATTCACATATTAAAAGGCACACACTATGTCTTCTACAGAGGTGCTGTCACACTGATATGGTAATCCAGTTCAGTTTTAACTGTCAAGAGTTTGCCTTTTCTTCTATATAAAAACTAAATATATTCAGAGGGATCTAATTTTTTAAAGTCATAAGAGACTTCTAAGGACACAGCAAAAGTGCAGCTTACAGTAAAAACTTCACTGGCATTAAAAGTCTAACAATTTTCCGTCTGGCTCAAACACATCATCCAATGTAACTAAACAGCATGAAATCTTTGCACAGAAACATGAGCCATTTTCTCACAGAGGACCTGCCCACTGAGAGAGGATCAGGTCATTTGAGAGACACAGATCAAGGAAGAGAACGTTTCCCTGCCACATGGGGGACTTAATCAGGACAGCTTTTTGAGACTGTGATCCTTCTCTTGAGAATGGAGATTCGTAGGGTTTGAACCTTTGATGTCTCTGCCATTTGTATGGCTGCATGTTTTCCTTGGCAATCAATGAGCTAATAAGCATGTAATGACACTGGCCTGATGGTCGGATATGCAACAGATGTTTTCTTAATTCATTGTTTGCTTAAGTTGAATGCCGGGCTAGAACATGAACATTAGCTGGTAAAGTAGTAAAGTATAAACAGATAATGAATAGGAGATATGTGTCACAGTCTGACAGAGCAGACTGTATGTGGTGAGACGGTGGACCCAAACGCAGACACGTGAAGAGACGAAACTAAAACTTAACAGAAAACACCCTGTTTATTAAAGCTGGGAAAATAAATGCAAACAAAAGGCAAGGTGAACCAATAACAAACTAAACATTAACCTAAACTGGGTGAACTAGAATTGAACATGAAAAAACCTGGATATGAAACATGGGATGGAAATGACAGACCTGGACATGACACAGGGAAACCGGGCATGACACGACAGACGACCTGACAAGGCATGACTGAAAACACACAGACTAAATACACAAGAGGTAATCAGGGAAAGTGGAAACACATGAGGGAACAGCTGACA
>VVHJ01039367.1:0-12099 GCA_015107715.1 Tylochromis polylepis | reverse complement strand
AAGGAGGGTGGAGTGAGGGGAAGAGGACCAACCTGCTCTCTGCATGCAACACAGAACATACACAGACAGCTGTGGAGATGGAAGGAGATGGTGTATGAGCAAAGAATGAAGGCATCATATAGAATAGGACATAAGTGTGTGAGTGTGTCCATTTTGTGCCAGATGAAGAAGAAGAACTTTGATATGATGGATTTAGGGGTGGGTACAAATATGAGGGATTCTTTTCCCTTATTAAGTGAAGATGAAGGCTTGGATCCCAGCTAAAAATAATGGATGTAGGACAGAGAAGTACATATCAGGAGGGGGTGCTGGTGTCTAATTTGCTGCTGCTGGCACCCGTGCAGTGCTAGAATGTGGAGCTGGGTCACTCGGGGACATGAAGCTGGAACGAGAGAGCGAGAGAGAGGAGACGAGAGGAGACGAGGAGAGGCCGGTGCACTTGCTGAGGAGTCAGTCCACAGGTGTCACTTAGCCCTGACTCAAGAAGAAAGTGAAACATAGCGTTTTACAGGGGCTGGGCATGCATGTGGAAGCTTTATTGGAATCTTTGTGAGTCTGACCCTGATACACACTGAACACATGTGTCCTGTGCAGCGTTTGCATGTATGCTTGAGATGGTCGCCTGTCATATTACTTTACGAATTGAAAGGGAAGGGGTAAGCTATAAATAAATACAGGCTTATCATAATACTTCATCCAGCTCTCAACACTCACACTTAGGTGACACACCCCCTCTTTTCTGTTACAAGACATGCAAGCTTACAGCAATAACGCAGACTTTTTTTTTGTCTAAGCAAACAGCTTAAAAGGTGCACTGTGTGCGGCTTAACTGCAGAACATCGAGCTGAACTGTGGTCGGCTGTGTTACTGTAAACACCTAATAAAATGATATGCAAGGGTTGGTTTCAAGTGTGCTTCCTTTGCAACCCATGCAGTGACAGCTTGCATAACAGTTTTAAGTCCTGATTCCATTAATATCCCTAAACGTGAAAAAGTGACAGTCAGCTGGAGCATGCGTGGCTTGATTGAATGAGAAGAGCAATGGGTGTGTGTAATGTTTGAACTCATTAAGTTGGGATATGGGTGTCCTCCCCTGGGGTATTTTGAGTGTCAGACATTTCATTTCCTTAATTTACGGTGAATTTTATGGGCCCTACTGCATATCCACACCTGTGAACAGAGGCATAAAATGTGCTGTATGCTTATGTTTACTAGTGTCAACTCAGCCTACACACTACTTTGCTTTATAGCACATAACTGTCATTAAGTTCTTCATCCGCAAACTCTGCACCTCTGCTTTCAGCATCTCACTACTCTGGCCATAATTCAGTCAGTGATATCACATTCAGTCTTTTATTGATAATGGTGATAAGAGCATGCACTGTGCCAGCACTGATTAAGGCAGGGGGGGAACATTAATTTTCCCAAGGGGCCACATGAGAAACTGGAACTGTTGTGCTGTGCCTGTGTGTTCCAGTTTCTCATGTAGCCCCTTGGGAAAATTAATCGCCTAATCCTGGATTATGGTATGCCCCAACAAAGCAAAACCAATTTGCTGTCATTTTGTCCTCTATTTTATAGATCATTTATCCTTTGATGGACAGGACACACATGCAAGACTGTTAAATTCATACTACACAATCAAAAGCTTATAACTTGTAAGTTTTGAAAGTTCTAGTTTATTCTACTGTATAATTGATGTGTAGTGTGTATAACACACTGCCTCATGGACTTTAGACATACTGCTAAATAATTAAGCTGCTTCTGTTCTGTGCAGGTCTCCTGGACCCTGATTAATTAAAGACTTTGACTTGTTGTTTATTTGTTTGCAGTCCAAACATTAGCTAGCTGATGGCTTTTTTTTCCCAAAATTATTATTTACCGATTTGCTTTTATACCCATGATTGCAGGCTAATTTGTAATAGTACATTTCTAATACTAATACTGTAATATTTTGACAGAGGGAGAATGATGTTCATCCAGTTTCTTCACATCTGTAGCAGTTACCACTGCTGACCAGGAGATGGCACACTCTGATCTACTGTAACTACAGATTGTGTACTGTAGAGTGTGCAGCTTCCAGTTTCTGGATAGATTCTTTAAACCCCAAGAATACTTAATCTCTTTCTTTTGACTGCTCCTGTTAGAGGTCACCACAGCAGATCATCTGCCTCAAACTCACCCTTAACCTGTAATCCTCTTCTGCCACACCAACCCTCAGCATGGCCTCCTTCCCTACATCCATGAATAGTCTCTTTGGTCTTTCTCTTTTCATCCTCCCTGGTAGCGCCAGCTTCAACATCCTTCCTCCTGAACATCCACTATCCCTCCTCTGCACTCTCTGATGCACTCATTTCTAATCTTGACCATGCACTCGATAAAAATCTTAACATCTTCACCTCAGAGCCTCCTGTCTTTTTGTCAGTGCCATGGTTTTCAAGCCATATATTAGAGCAGGTCTCACTACCATCTTGTAAACCTTTCCTTTCACTCTTGCTTCTATTCCTGTGTCACAGATCACCTCTGATACTCATCTTCACCCACTCCACCATGCCTCCACTCTCTTCTTCACCTCTCTTGTGTCCTGTATGTTGCTATGGATGGTTGATCCCAGACATTAAAACTCATCCACCTTCACTACCTCTACTCCTTGCAGCGTCACCTTCTCACCTGTCTCCCTCTCATTCACACACATGTATTCTGTCTGGTTTCTATTGACTTTCATTCCTTTTATCTCTAGAGCATACCTCCTCCTCAGATTACAGTGTTGTATGAAAAATCATCAAAGACTATAAAGACTCCTGCCAGACCTCATTTGTCCATCACTGCTGCAAACACGAAGGAGCTCAGGGCCGATCCCTGATGTAATGACACATCATGCTTGAACCTTCTACCTGTAGCTCCTACAACAGACCTCACCACTGTCTTGCTGTCATCATTCATGTTTTTCACCATCCTCACACTCTTCTCTTCTACTCTTGACTTCCTCATGCAGCACCACAGTTCCTCTCTGGTACGCTTTCTCTAGATCCACAATGACACAGTGCAACTCCTTCTGACCTTCTCTACACTTCTCCAGCCACAGTCTCAAAGCAAACATCATATCTGTATAGACTATTAAAATATGCAGCACAATTATTACTGTTACACTAAAAAGAAATGTTTTATTTCATCTCCACATAATCTCCATTCAGTCCGCAGGGGGGCCGGGTTATCGAGACGTTTCATTGTGGGCGGTGCCAAAGCTTTCGTAACAAGTTTCGGAATCAAAGTGTGTCGTGAACTTACTGCTGGTGTAAACGGTTTTAAACGAATTGCAGTACGCTGTGGACATCAGTAAACGGAGGCTAAGGTCAGACTCTTCTTTGTGAGCCTTTATTTATGCCTAACAACTCGCTAGTTTATGCTAGCTAAGAGTACGTTAGCTAGCACTCTGTTGTCGTGGTTGCTAGGGTCCTGGCTGTAGCTTGAACGAGTACAAAGACGCACAGTGCTATATTTCTATGTGTAGCTACTAAGCTTCTAATCATTAGCAGGCTGCAAGTTGGTGAAAGCTCCGCCAAGCTGTGCTCGACTTGTCAGGTGATTAGGAAAGTTAGTCGAGTGCAGATGAAATCGAACTGACCGCTTATCAGCTGGAGAGTTTTGAGAACCGACTGCTGGGGAATATAAAAGAGAAATGCCCTGTAAGCGGTCACTAACTCTCTGATGTTTGGTCAAAGTTTTTGAATAACGGATTAATCGTTTGTCATTATAAAATAGTGAACAATAGAACATAATTTTTAGCCACATTACAAAAGCTGGAAACAGAAAAAATGAATTTTAAGAGCTGTTAATTTTAAGAAAATTTAAACAGTCCACGGTGCTAAACTAATGAAATTAACCGTAAATTTTGTTTAAAACTTTTTTTATAAAAAATTATTTAATTCTTTATACATTTTTTTGCAGATGGCTTCAGCTCTGGCTAACAGGGCAATAGGAGCCATCGTGGGATCGGCAGTGGCAGATGCTGCGGGTATTAATACGATCACACTGTTGTTTTAGATCAGTGATCAATGAAAACTTTCCTCATACTTGATCATGCTTGTGTTTAATAATTGGAAAAACTTACTGTTTTTATGGGACTAAAATGCAGTCCTGTGAAAAACTGAATAACACCTTACTACTTCCATAGCAGGGTTAGTTTAGTGGTGCACCTGATTAATTGATCATCAGCAAGTGTGAGCACCTGGGGTTGGCTAAAATTGGATCGTGCAACAGGTCAATTATCTAAACACAGCAGTAAATCTCTGGAAAAAAAAAAAGAAAGAAAAATTGCTGAAAATTAAAAGAGTCAACGTGTTGCAATGGGGCAGTCAAAGTCAGACCTCACCCTGATTGAAATTCTATTGTGGGACCTTCAGACAGCTGTGCATAATTGAACACAGACATCAATGGAGAGTGGGCCAGATTTCTTCCACAACAATGTGAGAGACTGATAAACTCCTAGAGAAAACAGTTACAAGCTACAGAATCATGGGCTGTTTTTAGTTTAAAGGACTGCATAGACGCCTGTCAAAACTTTCATGACTGTAACTTTTGAGCTGTCATAAGATCTTTCAGTTGAGATGTCAGCTTCCTGGTTTGAGTTGAGTATTCAGATCTTCAGGTTGTACCGGTGGAAGTGGATTTTCAATCCTTTCTTATTTTTAACACATCTCCTTGCGTTTTGAATAACATCACGGTTCGGAGTGTAATTATCTTGTTTCTTGCAGCACAGCCCCTCCACTGGGTGTACGACCTCCAGAAGTTGAAGGGGATCCTGGCTCTGAATCCAAACCCGGAATTCCACCCCGAGTCAGCTAACCCTTTTTACAGGAGGGAGACTGGCAAGCAGAGTTGCTATGGAGACCAAGCATATGTCCTTCTGGAGTCCCTGTCTGAATGTGGAGGTAGTGCTGCTGACTTTATCACTAAAATAAAACTAAACGTACATTTCTAGAAGTCATTGTAGTTTTCAGATTACTATTATCTACAGCAAGGGAAGTTATGCAGTTGATTCAGTTTGTTTTGTGTTTGTCAGTAGAATTATTGATAAAGTTATGGATGGATTTGCTTTAAATTCTACCAGAAGTAGGACTTGGTCATACATAAAGGAATTAACTAGAACTGGACCCATGAAATTGCCTCATATATTTACAATTGATATAAAGAAAATATAAGGAAGTGGGCTGTTCTCAAAGAAATATTACACGTTACTCTAGATCCACATATTCTGCATGTAGGGAATCAGTTCATGCATGGTGTGTAGGGAATTTTCGCACTCTTGCCTCTTTCTGAGATGCCTGATCACTCTGACCAGGTCTAAACGTTGATGACCTGAAGCAGCGTACACTGAAAGTTTTTGGGCCAGGATCAGAGTATGACACGCCTGTCAATGATCCTTACAGAGAGAGGGGAGGTAAGAGAAATCTTGGAGATATCCCTGAGGTCTGTTACCTTTTTGAAAAAATTTGCAATTTGTACTTCTGCAGGGCCAAGACCTCAGCTGCCCATCGATGGGCCGTGGAGACATGCAAGTTTAAAGAGCTTCCTGAAAAATGTGGATGCAGGCAAAGAGGAGACAGGTAAAGCTTCTGAACTTATTCCCAGCTTGACATTATGACGAGAAACATCTCTAACCTAAACCTGTGCTGGTTTCCTTCAGGCTGTGAGAATGACTGTCAGATTGATGGAATAGCCAAACTGGCTCCTATAGTGGCTTTTTATGCAGGACAGCCTGACATGCTGGAGAAGGTGGAACAGGCCATCCGTGTCACCCAGAACAATGATGAATGTGTGGCAGAGACTCTGGCAGCAGCGAGGTCAGTACATCTTCCAGGCACACCAGTTTCACTTATTTACACAACTTGGCCTTGAAATGGCTAATTAAGGGTTATTAATAACAACTTTGTTTTAACCTGGAAAGCACAATAGACTATTAGATCTGGTAATTAATACTTCTCAATAAAGAAATTAATATTGGACATAATATGTGCAAAGAGGTACTATGGACCTTAACGGAGATGCTGTGGTTAGACCTTAAGGGAGCTGTGCATAAATGAATGCACGGGAACCTTAATGAACTGGAGCTATATTATAAAGAACAATGGTCCTAATAAATGCCTCCGCAATGATGAGAGACACTCATCTCATCTGGATTCCAGATTTTGCAGAACACCTCTGTCTCCTTATTTTTTTTCTAATATATTTCTACTAATGATAACCCGAAGGAGAACTTGATTTATTTTGTGAAGAGCCACACTGATCGAAAGCTGAGCGTCTCTAAGGATCATTCCAGTTTGGCTGCGTGGTTGATTGCACCTTCCTTTGTAGTGAGGCAATATCAGAGCACATACTTAATACTGTTCTACAAAGATGTGTAAAGAAAAACGTCAAATGGAAATGCTCCACACCGACCTCTTTTCCCAGGTTTCTGGAACATTTTATCCTGAATGGTCCAGATCCAAAAGCCTTGGACACGGTGCTCAATCAGCTGAATGACCCAAACAGAAAGCAGCCTCAGGATTTAGACAAAGCAGTCATCGGTACGTGAGGCCAGTAGCATATTTCCTTCCCTGTATTAAAGTCATGAGACTGACTCATGTGATCAAAGAGTTTATTTTACCTTATTCTCAGTTCCATTGTGACATAACTATGACAGAATAAAGAGATACTTAGAGAGTTGTGTTAAGTATTTTTGTTAACCTCTCATCTTATATTTGACTCACTACTTCACTCTCTCTGCCTGATTTCAGGGCACATCCACCAGGTGAAGGAGAATTTATCCAAAACTCTTCAAGAGCTGATCCCCTCTGTCTTCACAAATGCATGAGGTATCTTTGATAAGCTCCCTCAACCTCTGCCATCAGTAAAGTGTAGTCCTTAACAGTAACGTGTGGTAAAAGAGCACTGCGTGTAATTTGGATAGCTGAGAGACGAACCAGGAAAAATGCCTTCATGCCATTCACATCTGCCTCTGATGTTTCAGGTTTGCCGGGTGCGTTCCAAGCCGCGCTGCACGGAGTCCTGACAGCCAGTCACTATGAGACTGCTGTCAGAGACACCATGAGCTGCGGGGGATGCACCTGCAGCAGAGGATCCTTCATAGGAGCCTGTCTTGGGGCTCAGGTGGGGCTGTCTGCTAATCTAATATATTGACTTTGATGCGCATATTTTAAGTCTGATTTATGAAATGTTCTGTTCTCATTTATCTAGGTTGGGCTTGAGAGAATCCCGGAGTCCTGGAAGTCCAAAACCCTGCAATACGACTCAGTGTTGGAGCATGCCAAGAAGATAACCAAACACCTGTCAGTGTAATGCGTTTTACGTTTTAAGAAGGCTGAGAGAGGACGTTGTGACAAACTGTCGAGCTTTGACAGAACAGCAAATGATGGTTTCTGTTTAAACGTCTGGACGGCAGGAGCCAGATGTTTTTGTTTCTGTTAAAGTAAAACATGTTGGTTCACATGTTCTGTGACCAGTGACAAAATATGGTAAAGATCATCATTGTTATAAAAATGAATTACTATTTGAACTATTATTTTTGGGCTATATATTTGCCATTAAAGCATTATTCGTATTTACAATGTACTCCAATAGATCAGCTGACTTTACTGATTTGTGGTCCAACACAAAATATACAAGTTTAGAGAAAGAGTCCATGCGCCACAGTTATGTAAATGATGTGCTTTTCCGATATCCAATACTGTACTTATGTAAAGCCACAAGTTGTATGAAGAGCCCAAGAACTGCAGGAAGCACATCAGAGACATAAAGGCCATCAGTAAAAAGAAAAATAATATCTGCCTTTATTTATTTTACAGTGTGCTTTTATAACTCACACGCATCTGTCTTTCCTTTTAGTACTGAATGAGAAAAAAATTTGAATGAAAATTTCCTTTGAAGCTGAAATAAACTGCTGCACTTCCCTTCCAGTGCCAGGATCATAAAATTAATAAAACATTAACAGGAGCTGATTGTGTAAGTATACTGAGATTCCACGTTTCACATGGAGGTCACATTTTCTTTTTGTTATGTAATTTTAAAGTTTCAGCAGCTCGAGAGTGGTTTTCATGGGGTGAATATTTTGTAATCTCTTTTAAAAGCTACAACCCCAGTACAAAAATAGTTAATAAAACAGGATGCTGTGTGAAATGTAATTAAACACAGAATGCATTGATTTGCAAACTGCATAAACCCACATTTTATTTACAGAACACAGAACATATCAAATGTTTAAACTAAGAGCATGTGCCATTTTAAGACAAAAATAAGGTTATTTTAAATTTGATGACAGCAGCACGTCTCAAAGTTGGGATGGGAACAACAGAAGACTGGAAAAGTAGGTGGCACTGAAAAGAAACAGCTAAAGGAACATTTTGGGACTAATTAAGTTAACTGGGAACAGGTCACTAACGTGATTGGATATGAAAAGAGCATCTTAGAGCAGCAAGCTTCTCAAAGGTGGGCAGAGGTTCACCAATATGTAAAAAAACAACAACAACAAAACCCAACTATAAATTGTGAAACAGTTTCAAAATAATTTTCATCCCAATGGCTTTGAATATCTCATCATCTACAGTAGATAATATCAAAAAACTGAGAATTGTGTGACTGCACTCTGAGCCAGTGGCATTGCATTAAAAACAGGCATGATTCTGTCATGGAAATCACTGTCTGTGAACACAGCTCACTGTAACATCCACAAATGCAGGTTAAACTGTTATCATCTTCTTGCGGCCACAGCAGCTTTGAAATGGAGTGAGACAAAGTGAGAAACTGTTTTGTGGTCAGACAAATCGAAATTTCGAAGTTCTTTTTGGAAAACTTTGATGCCACATCCTCCGGACTAAAGAAGGACCATCAGTACTCAGTTTAAAAACCTGATTCTCTGATCAGGCCTATGAGGGTGCATTAGTGCCTCTGGAACTGTCAGGCTGCACATCTGGTTCCATCAGTGGAACTCTGCTACCTTAGGGCGAGAGGCGGGTTGCACCTTGGACAGGTCTCATTGAAATCATTAAGGAAATGCGCTAATATCCCCGGTGTGGTGATGTCAGTGCTATACTATATTTACTTCACACACACACTTTGTGGCTTTTCGCTGTAAACTGAAAAAACAAAAAACACACACAAAAAAAGCAACGCATGAGTGGATCGCTTATTAAATCTAAAATATTTTAACGAGAAATAGTACATTGAAGCTAATTTTTACAGTAGTGGAAGTGGTGTTGTTTCAACTTTGGGATTTGGCACTCTGTTTCCAGACATGCGTTATTACGCAGTGGTTTTACCTGTGGGGCCCATGAGATAAAACTAGGCGTAGTGTATGTGGCCAACGAAAATTAAACGGTAATTTTCTTCACACACACGCTCACTCCGGGATTGTCTATCACTTTGAGTCCCAGCGCCAGAGAAAATAGAATTGTCCCGCTGCAGCTGCCGTAGCTGTGTCTGACGTAAGCGTTTGGTACCTGGGAGTCAAACATGGCTAGTAAGGGGGGGAAACAGAGTAGGTCGGCGTCTGGCCTTCCTGGTAGAAAAGGTGCAGGAGACCAGGAGGAAGAGGAGCAGCCGCTGCAGGCGGTTTTAGTCGCTGACAGCTTCAACCGGAGGTTTTTCCCAGTGACCAAAGACCAGCCGCGGGTAGGCAGCGAGCTAAGCTAACCGGAATGCTAATGGAGGCTAGCTTGTGTCCATGCTGTAAACCGTGACAGGGCGTCACTCACACGGATGATGAAAGCATTTAATCAAATAACATTTGAACTCGTGCTTGTTGCTGTCTGTACGGTAGTTGGTAAAATGAGAGAATCACGCGAATCTCGGGATTGGTTAGCTCCAGTTAACTGTTACATTTTCATTGATGACAGGCGCTGCTGCCGCTGGGTAACGTTGCCATGATCGACTACACCTTGGAGTTCCTCACTTCTACTGGAGTGCAGGAAACATTTGTCTTCTGCTGCTGGATGGCCAGTAAAATCAAGGCGCACTTGCAGTGAGTTTCCCTGCTACTTTGTGTGTGAGTTTTTGTTTCCTGAGGCTTATTGTATGGAAACTTTGCTCTGTGAAACATTTGAATATTGTGTTTGACAGGAAATCAAAGTGGTGTCGACCCAGCTCTCCAAACACAGTCCACATCATTACATCGGACCTGTACCGTTCCCTTGGGGATGTCCTACGGGATGTCGATGCAAAGTCCCTGGTACGCTCAGACTTTGTATTGGTTTACGGAGATGTGGTATCCAATATTGATATCAGCCAGGCTCTGCAGGAGCACAGGTAAAAGCCCACCGGCCAGCCTTGTTCTACACGAGAAATGGTGGTAATCTAAGTGTTTCCACAAGGCTGTGTTTTTGTGCACTTTAGGCACCGTCGAAAGATGGACAAGAACATCTCAGTGATGACCATGATCTTTAAGGAATCGTCGCCGGGTCACAGGTCTCGCTGTGAGGAAGACGATGTGATTGTGGCCGTGGACAGCAAGAGCCAGCAGATTTTACACTATCAGAAGACACAAGGGCTCAAGAAGCTACAGTTTCCAATGGTAAACAGTTGTATCTTTGGCAGTCTGTTATATCATTGATGCATTTTGGGGTTTGATTGAATTTTTGAGCTTTCTTCTTACTTGCAGAATATTTTCCACAGTGGAAGCGATGAATTTGAAATCAGACATGACCTTCTGGATAGCCACATCAGTATCTGCTCCCCACAGGTCTGTTTTGGTCCACACAGAGGAAATATTTAACTGTCATTGTTGGCTGCAGTAATATTTTTGTTTTTGGTCTCATTTCTTTCAGGTTGCTGAGCTTTTCACTGACAATTTCGACTACCAAACTAGGGATGACTTTGTTAGAGGGATATTGGTCAATGAAGAGGTACTATGGGACAAAGCATTATTATGTTGAAATCTGAATTATACCATAAATAACATTTAGAGCATTTCTGACCCTAGTTCTTTTTCTTTGTTTAGATTCTGGGCAACCAGATCCACATGCATGTCACAAAGGACGGTTACGGTGTCCGAGTGTCGAATCTTCTAATGTATGACTCCGTGTCATCGGACCTCGTGCGGCGGTGGGTCTATCCTCTCACCCCCGAGGCCAACTTCACTGACCAGGAGGGACATAGCTGCACGTACTCTCGCCACAATGTCTACAGGGCGTCTGGTGTCAGCCTGGGCCATGGCAGCCAGATGGAGGAGAACGTTCTTATTGGCTGTGATACCAGCATCGGCGCCAACTGTTACATCTCGAACAGTGTCATCGGTGACAACTGCATCATAGGTGAGCTCTCTGGCCAGAACCACTCAAACTCAGTGCTTCAGTTAGTAAGTTATAGAAGTGTAGTTTACTTTTTTTATTGTTTCACTGCAACAGGTGACAATGTAGTCCTGGATCATGCCTACATCTGGAATCATGTTCACATTGCCAGTAACGTGGAGGTCATCCAGTCTGTGGTCTGCGACAAGGCTGAGGTCAAAGAGGGCGTGACTCTTAAGAAACAGTGTGTTCTAGCATACAATGTAAGCTCCACATCATCTTTTATATGCTATTGCAAAACAAACACAGTCTGGTGGTAAATTGATGTTGCATTTTAAAGGTGTTATAGCAATTTTGCATATCAGTCACTGACAGATTTTGAGGATACTGCATTTTGCCATCAAGACTGGCAAATTTTCCATTCTTCTTGTCAATGTTTTTTGCTCCTTTTTAGAGAAAACATCTGCAGATTTGACAAACCTTTGAAAGGATCTAAAATGGCTTGTTATTGCAGAAATAAAACCACAGCCTAATACAATACAAAATACTACATAGAGTGCATTATACTGGTCAACGGATGTTCAAGATGGGCTTCACGCCTTTTAACAACTGCTCACACTGCCAAGGCAATACACCTGACAATTATATCCACACTCTTTGGTTCTGTCCACCAGTTCAGAGGTTTTGGGTCTGGGGTCCTGGTTGGTGTGTCGTCAGGGTCATAGGTGGGTGCGTGCATGGGGGCCCAGCCCTGGCGCAGGGGGCCTCTGGTGCATCGGTGGGGCTGGGGGCCTCTGCAACTGGCGGGGAGGTCTTCACA
>VVHJ01039364.1:35310-51260 GCA_015107715.1 Tylochromis polylepis | reverse complement strand
GAAGACGTATAGACATAGTAACAAGAGATATATAAAAATATAAATAAAAAAATAAAAAAAAAAAAAGGAGAGAAATTTAAATTTTTTCATTATTTTATATAAAATTGAAGGAAAATATTAAGATCTGTCTAAAGGCATCACAAATGAATAATTGTGTACCGTGTGAACAAAGAAGGTTTTGAAGTTCTTGGCCTCGGGGCGTAACTCTAAGGACCAAGGAATCTCCCCCTTCAGGACCCTGTTGACAGGATCCACATAGTACAGGTGTGGTCCTTCAGTGAGAAGCAGCTGTCTCCGTCGGGCGAACAGACCCTGCAAAGGAACGTAAACATCTCATTACTTCACCAACAGAGGGGGCTACGAGGCCAGTGACACTTTGCACAGTACAAAAGGGAATTCCCCTTTACTTCCCATTTGACAGTAGTGAAAAGCAAAGGGAAGTGACTTCACTGAGCTGTAGCCAACTCAAACTGGAAAACTCCACAGAGTCTAGCTGGGAGAATAGTGTAAAGTACTAAAAGTTGTCTTTTTTTTTTTTAAAAATATTGAAACAATCCAATAAAGTAATATTAAGGATTCAAATATATGTTGTAGAATTCCCACACACCTTTCGTTTATCCACTGGGCCCATTTTCAGGATTAGGTTATTCTCCACAAACTGGTGCCTGTGTTGATACACAAAAATGCAAATGTAACTACACAATTTTCAAAACAAAGTAACATAACTAATCGTTAATCCACATTTCTAAATCATTCACCAAAAATCTCTTATGTTTCCAGTGCAGTCAAAAATATTTCCAGGATACAAGTTAAACATTGAATCAAAATTGGTTTTGATATAAATCCAACAAAGAACAGCACACGACACAGACATTTTAACAGGGGTGGAGAAATGGAAGGGTTTTACCAGGGGTTTCCAGTGGTCTGTTTATCCAGCAATAACTGCTTCTCTTCTTCAGTGAACTGCAGGTCCAGCTCAAAGGAGTTGTTGTCCAGGTCGTGGATATACTGCTCAATGTTGCTGCTGGACCTCTGCGGCGGCGTCGAGTCATGTGGTGACAGGGAGTGTGATGAGCTGGACGGGGCCACCTGCATGTTGCTGAACTGGCTCAGGAGGTCATCGTACTGAGAGTCATAAAGAGACAGTGTCTCGTTATGAAAGGTGCATTGATGTTATGCTGATAATTTATGACTTGTTTAGGGTTTGGATGAATCTCAAAGCTTCAACAAGGTCTCAAACCTGATGCTCTCTTTGAATGAGCAAACAGCAGACCAAAACAAACAAACAAACAAACAAACAAAAATACCAAGACTGTTACCATAGTAAAGTATCTTACATTTCCATAGCAGTCCTCATCGTCCTCAGACATTGCTGGCAGGTAGGGTGTGAGCTTGGGAGGTGTCTGTAGGTGAAGGTCACTCCAGGAGATGGTGTCAAAGAAGGGGTGTTGCTTCAGTGGTTCGTACCCTCCCATCTCTTCACAGCCAAGCCGCTTGGTTGGGTCCAATGACTGAAATTTAAATGAAATTTCTTTTTCTTTAAAAGAAAACTCTTGTAATGTAAATAAACAACTTCTAAACTGATAACTAGTTAATTCATTTCCCAATTATTACCAAAGGAGGTTGAAATGTGTTATTGTGATATACAATGACATACCAAAAGCTGTTCAACAAGGTCCTTAGCTTTGGGGAAGAATTTCTCTGGGAATTCATACTCCAGCTTTATTATCTTCTGGAATATCAGGTACTCATTTCTACAGCAATTAAAGAGAAAAGAGAAAGTGTAACAAGTGAAAATTGGTTTGCTTGGTTAGGATTTTTTGCACTTGGAAAAAAAAAAAAACCAATTAAGAAAAATTGAGTTTTGTGAACACAGTAGTTCTTACCCAGCTCTGAATGGTGGTAAACCAGCCACCAGCTGATAGATAATACATCCCAAGGCCCACAGGTCAGAGCTAAAAATTAAAAAGTAAACAGTTATAAAATTGCAGGAATGATGCCCACCCCGAGTTGAAAAACCTAATAAAAATCTCATTACCTCTTGCAGGCTGATTTCTCTGTTAGTAGCTCTGGAGACACATACTGCGCTGTTCCAACAAACGAGTTTGCTCTCGCTGCAAACAAACAAACAAACAAAAAAAAAGTAAAAAGACAAGTTCTCCTTTCTTAAACATGTTCTATGCAGCATGTATTAAATGCTTTTCTACTGTGCAAAAAGATTGTAATCTAACATAGGTGACAAGCTTGCAAGTTACTTCACCAGCTACAAAGATTGTATTGCTTTCAGCCATAATTAAACCACAGCACAAAGCAGATGTATAACTGTCAGCTGCTTTCTACAGTCAAAGTAAAAGCAAGGGCAGTTACTCAAGTTAGCTGTAAGTTGGTTACTAGCATGAACAAGTGAACTTTGTCAATATATTGGATTCACTTAGGGCCAGTGATATTAATAACAGTAGATTTCTGAAAATTATGCTCAGTCCCTTGAGGTCAGTTAAGACCCTATATTTATGCTGGTCATACTTTACCACGAGGAGCATAAAGAAGATCAGGACTGTGATTATACCTTGTTTACTGTCTGATGGTAACTGTTTTGCTGTTCCAAAATCTGTTATCTGAATGTGCATCTCTTCACTCAGAAGAATATTTTCTGGTTTCAGATCTCTGAAATGAAAACATTAAAAATTGTAAGCAAAAGCAAACTCTTAGCGACGAGTGAAATTTTTTTTATAGCAAAACCTGCAAAATGGCCATAACAAAGGGTGTTGTCTTACCTGTGTATTATCCCCTTATTGTGTAGGTATTCTAGAGCACAAACTATTTCAGCTGAGTAGAATCTAGTGCAGGTCTCATCAAATGAACCAATTTTGCGAATGTATTTCAGGAGCTCGCCATTCTTAGCATAACTGAGACCAAAATCTAAGAAAGACTAGTTAAGGAAAACATATTAAACAAAACAGTAAAACATGTGTTAGGAAACAGGCCTTGACACACTGAATTTGTTAGAAGGATACACAGCTTCTCATCATCTTGAAATGTGAAGTAGAGTTTGACAAAGAACGGGTGATCAAGACTTGACATCAAATCCCTCTCTCGTTTCACATACTGGGTTTTGTTCTCCTTCACAATATGGCGTTTCTCTAAAATCTTAACTAAAGGAGAGAAAAGAGAGTTTTAGTAAACGTAAACCCAGCAACCTTTTCATTTTAGTTTAACTCAATTCATTATACGTTATTACTTACTTGCATATTCTTTCCCTGTTGCCTGCTCTCTTGCCAGGACAACCTTAGAATAAGAAACAACAGTGAGATGATATGGCATGTAACCAACCTGTCAGATGTTGAGGGAAAGTAATCTAATATTTCCTTGGGCTTACTTGTCACCTCACCCAAAATGAACTCAGCATGACTCATCCAAGTACATTAATCAAAATAACGCTAGCATGTAGCAACATCTTCCTCGGTACATTTCAAAAGCTAAGTGGAATGTAAGTTACATACCGTTGAGAAGGAGCCCTCTCCCAGTATCTTGCCAAATTTAAAGTCCTCTGGCCTCTTTTTGCGTGGCTGAGAAGCCTGGATGGCTGGCTGTGTGCAGAGCTGTGGGGTCTGGCTGCTAGCAGATGCTCCTACAGCACAAGCCTGCGAGGCTGCGCCCTCCATGCTGGGGCAGTGGCTGCTGCTTGCGCCTGGGATTGCAAGTGGCGAGCAGGAGTCAGGGTGGTTTCTTACCATTGATGGATGCGAGCAGGAACAGATGACAACGCTGGGCTGAATGGGCACAACATCATACTGTAAGAAAAAGAGGGACCATAAAGAATGTGTTATTAAGCAAGGTGACACAGGTAAATACCAATTTACCTACATGTGGAAAGGCTCTTTACTTGAGAAAGCCGAGGTACTGTATATCCATCTGAACTACTACTGGATTGAACATATACAGTGACAACAAAAATATCAGGATAAAATGGTAACAATTTAACATTTCAATAACATTTTCAAAAAAGAAAATATGTTTTGTTATTCAGCACTTTGAACTATCACTTAAAATGAGGAATTTCAGGTTTTTCACTATCAGTCTGTGATGGATTTAGTAATTGATGTGGTTATTAGTTGTCAGAATACAGAAGTAACGTGTTACTCACAGTAAGGATGGTATTACAACAGTGTTTCGGGATACAGTGTTATTCGATACTTTCCAAATCAAACTGGTGAGAATTTTTTTTTTTTTTAAATCATTAATCAGTATAGCAATATGTACTGCAAGACACTGTTGACACTGTTGTATCATTCCTAATTAACATCCTCATATTAATTATTTTCTGTGAATTCTAGTTCAATAAGATGGCCCAAGAGAAGACGACAAAAGCAGCCAAACTTAATTAGTGAAAAACGAGAGCTTGCTAGAACATCACCAGCACCAGTGACAAAGGTGAGATAAGACGATTACATAGATGACACTAAAGGAAGATACCTCACCCTACTGACACCTGAAAGTTCCCACTGGTGTAAACAACACTTTGAAGCATTTTCTTTCACACACTTTGAAATTTCTGAACTTCTCACTGCACTCCATCATAAAAATTAACTTTAAAAAAAAATTATATCTACATTGTTATGCTGTTCTTTATTAGCATGAATGGACTCCATTTAGAATTTTGTTGTGCAACCTTGCGTTGCGTTATGATAATAGTTAATCCTGAATCTTAAATCTCTTTCACAAAATATACATATGACACATGAAGAGAAAAATTTACTCACATATTACATGAAGCACTTTCCAAGGCTGTTGGCTTAAAATTATTGTTGCTTATGGTTCTGTAAATTACAATAACCCAAACATACTACTACAAGTGAGACCACTTTAGACCAAAGTCTAACAGTGATAAGAAGGAACTGCTTAAGGAGCCACTTCTGAGCCTGGTGGTCCCACCCACCTGTGTTCAAGCTGCAAAAACTATGTCAAAGTTAATTTTTCATGTGACAGTGATACTTGAGACATAAACTGCGCTGAACTCACACCATCTATGTGTACATAGTCAAACTGACATGGCAGCTGAGGCACACCAACTGCCTGTTTAAAACTTAGAGATAGTGCTTCCTAAAAATTCCTACTACCGGTGTCATTTACATATAAACACACTGAATTACTCGAACAATAAGTGTGTAGTTTAGCTGGCAGTTCAGTTGACGTTTAATTAGTTCAGTTGGCCTAGCTTCTTCTCATTCAAAACCAAGGTGTGGCCATTATTTTAGCTGCCTATTCCGGCCTATTTCAGCTAGCCATATAACTACCTACTGAGTCACTGCTATTGGTCAGGCATGTAAAGGTTGGAGAAAAACGCCGAATAACGTTTTCCTAACTCTGAGAAGTCGTGAAACAACCGGCTGTGCGAACTTACCTTGCTAACAAGCTAATGTTAGCTCCTGCTGGCTTGTCAAATAATGCCGGCCATCGCTGACAGCGAGTTACAAACTTAACGCCAACAGCCAATTAGCTAACGTTAGCAAATCAGGCAACACAAGCAACTTCAAAACCGTGTGGCATTTTCAAGAAAGGTCACTTAATCGTGTTCAAAGTTAGTTTCCTGCCGTTTATATGAAGATTTGAAAGTTGACACTCGAATAGCACAACGCTTTCCTTAAAAATATATGCTAACCAATGGTAGAACGCAATAAAGCTAATGCTAGCTTGCTAGCAAACGGGGATATCGAAAGCGCGAACCTGTTAAGCTATCAATAGCCAATAGTTACTGGTAGAGGAAAATGCTCACGTGTCCCCTGTAACCATTATCATTTACTGGCAAACGTTTCAAAAGGACCAAATAAGTCGAGAAAGTGTGACTCATGAATATCGTGTGGGATTTTACGACCCAAATTAACAAGGCAAACACTGGATGTTGCGATAGCCAACATTAGCAAACTAGCAAGCTGCTAGTGAGTCGTAAGGCTAAGCGATCTCCTGCAGCTAGCACTGCTCTTCAAAAGAAGGCCCGACGTAACTATTTATCCCCACACAGCCTCTACACTGACCATTTTGAGCACCGGCTTCGAGCTGGTATTCACGGCAAAGTTGTAACACTTACCACCTGACTTGTAGCTCTTGCCATGAGAGTTTTCAGCGAGTATTTATTTGGAATAAAATAATTAGAGAAGCTCCAGTAATGGCTGCCTCTGCGCCTTCATTTTCGAGCTGTGACGTCGTTCCACAACAATGTTACCGCAGGACAGCAGAGGAGAGTCCCGCTGTGTCCGCCCCCTCGCCACATTAACAACCTACTGAACTTCATCTTACTGATAGGGCCAGAGTCAGACGGTAGCAGTTGTGGATATTCAAATACCGCAGTAGACGTGGCCTACAAACTCCCGTTTTAGACCAACTTTGAATGTATGGCAGTAAGACGGATCTACAGGTCTTTTTTATTCAAGTGTAACTAAACTTAAGTGAAGAAGCGCTCCTAAATACCCAACTGACAAAATGATCAATATCCATAAAACACTTTGTGTGAAACTTAAACTGTAGCAACCAAGTATATTCCAACAAACACAACTTTAATCTAATAAATATTTTGTCAATAAACCAAGAATATAATGTTTTAAATGTCAATAATAATAATAAACACCCTTATTTTATTTTTATTTAGCTGACATGCATCACAAAGTTCATTAATTTACATAAACATATAGGCAAAAAAAAAAAATACATAACCATTCATATGTGGCCAAAATACTTTTTTGCACATTTTAAAACAGTGGGGTATTAAAAAGAACCCACGGCTGAAATACGAGTTAGTGTAAAGTCTTTGATTCAATCTTCCTCTTCATCATGGTCATGTGAGCTTGCTCTTGTCTCGTCATTGCTTTCTGTTTTTTCATCTTCTGCTTCATCTTCATCATCTTCCTCTGAGGGGTCTGTGTCCTCACCGGAGTCATCATCTACAGGTGCACTAAACACAGAAATGAACTCAGGCTTTAACGATTTGTTTTCTATGTTTACTATTTCAAGAGAATTCTTGCCATTTTTAAAATTATGTTGGTAAATTTTATGCCATATAAACATCACCACAAAGAACACTAATTTATATAAAGTAAAATATAACTTTCTTTAATTACTGTAATAGATACATGAATGTTAGATCAATACTTACCACTGACGTCTGTTGAGATTCATGCATTCTACTCCAGAGTTAACATCAAATGGATCTATGAACAAAACAGATGTGTAGCTTTCATTACGAGGAACATTTGCCTCTGCACTACAGGTCACTCAGCAACAAAAATACACATCCAGATTCTAAACATTTCCAAACAATCACCCTGGATACAGACTTCCTAATCACTGGCCAGATGTGTTCAGAGATTCAAGCAAAATCAAATGAGTCAAAATCCAATAAGGAAAGGAAAAAAGAAACAACAAGGCAGCCTGATTACAAGGCAAGGAAACAATGCAAGGAACAGTTATATCAATGTCCACAGAATAATCAATCAGATAAAACAGTTCATAATGACATTTATTTCCCCTTGAAATATTCATTACTAATTGTCTTTGAAGTCTTAAGAATAATACGATTTTTATATCTCATAAACAAATATGAGAACACTGGTTTCCCAGTGATAATTTGGCAAATGTGAGTCACAACAGGAAACTATGAAAATTATTATAATTATTCATTAGCAATTACTCAGATTCAGCCATTTTCAAAGTGAACCTTTCCAAAATAAAAATACATTTGAATCAGACAGTTGATTATGACCTACAATACTACACAAAAATCTCAAGCCATCCCTCATTTCTTAATTTTTGCTTCCAAAGTGGTCTTGAGCAATAGTTTTCCAGGCTTTCTGAACCTCTTTCAAAGTTTTTCTTTGGATAGTGGCTGCTTTTTCACTCATTTTCAGTCCAGTCCTTGTACCTGACCATTTTCAGAGGAATGTTTGTTAAGCCACTTAACACTGACCCATGAATTATTCAAACACAAAAAGGGGCCCAACTCAAGAGATGACCCTATGTTGTTTCTACACAGCAGACAATTAAGCCAAGAACCAATTTTAATTTGTATCTTTAGGGACTTTCTTGTCACAAAAAGACATAATTTGTTCTCATTTATTCATGTTTTAAAGAAAAGATCCATCTACTGCCTCATCAGAAATGCTCTCAGATGAAGGGAATCCATGTCAAGAATCCATTGTTAAGGAAGGGAAACAAGGAGAAAAAGCTGAAGTATTGGACTGAAAAAACGAAAATCAGTGGCGACAAGTCTTATGGAGTACTGAAAAATTTTAAATTTCAGATTCAAATCATCATCAATATGTACAGTGAAGCTCAGGAGAGAGATACAACAGTGACTGCCTATAGCCATCTGAAAACACGGTTTGGAGCTGGATTTCAGCCAGTGGCGTTGGGAAAATTTATCTTGCCAAAATTTACGGACTTAACAACCTTCAGATTTTTATCCACCATCTAGTGATACCACCATGTGGAAAGCATCTAACTGGCAACACCTTCAATTTTTCAGCATGGCAATGATACCAAACACACTATCAATGCAGTAATATGATAACTGGATAGAAAAACAAACAGTTGAACACCATCAGCCATGGACTGGCCTCATCAGAGCCCAGACCTCAACATTATTGACACGGTGTGGGATCTTCTTGACAGAGAACAGAACCAAAGGCAGCAAACATCCAAGAATGAATGTCCTCCACGAAGCCTGGAGAACCATTCCTGAGACTACTTAAAGAAAGGACAAGAAAGCTAGTCAAAAATAGTTCAGGCTGTGTTGAAGAATAAACGTGGTCACACCAAATATTGACTTTCAACCTCATTAGAATAGTACAAACTGTATTTTTGCCTTTTATGCTATATTTCCATGTATGTTTCCATGTGTCTGAATAAATCACTGCACCTACTTTGCATTTTCCACGCAAAATATGAAAAACTTAGGAGTGGCTCAAGATTTTTGCACTCAGGAGGTCCTTCAAGAACTAATTACCTTCTAAGCCCTTTTTTTTCTAGTTTGTATTTGTTATTAGGAAATCTAAAGTGATGTAACAGCTAGCCACTTCAACATACCTTCCTGTTGTAGTCTTATTTTCTTGTTTCAGTCTCTTTGTTTTCTCTCTTCTCTGCTTTGTGGCTGCTTGATTTCTGTGTTCTGTTTTAGTGTTAACACAGCTAACGTTTTAAATTGCAAGTGTGGTACTGAATTCATATGTTCTCCAATCACCTACATGTGGACCAATCACAGGACCCCCCCCAGACAATCAAAGTTTCTCTTATGCCAGAAAAATCACTACTTTGTTGTAGGAGCTAGTGCAAACACTGATGATCCATGACCACTTTTAACTGTACTACAGCAGGTCTCATTTTGCACTACATTGTATACATATTTTTTCCAAATTGTTACATTGTTATTGTATTTTTTTTTTTTTTAAATCTATGATGCTAAATTATTTTTTTTTATTGTTCCTGCAACAGTGACAAAGATTTTCTTACCTTAAACGCAGAAAAAAAGTGGCCAAAACTTAACAGTTACTAGAAATTGTCATCTAAAAGCGCTTAAAATCCAATAACATGATTTAAGGGCCACTAGTTGTACACAAAGCCAAACTTCAGCTAAAATGAGACAGAGATTGAACCAAAACCCAGTGACCCGCTACCTCCACTGCTACACAAACACAGACACTGCGTGGAACCCCAGGTTATTTACCAAACTCCTCCTCTTTCTCTGGTTTAGATGTGAGAAACTCTTTCTCTACACCAAGGAGTTCTTCTTCTGACTGACACGCAGCGTAGCGGTCAAGCAGAACTTTATTGAGCTCCAGAAATGCTGTCCCCCACTTAAATTTCTTCAATAAGAGCAATGCCAGTTCCTCAAAACCTGCAATATCAGAAACAATATGTCACAGTTTAACTGCCGTAACCAAAATAAGATACAAAAAGCAGTCACTGCAGTATTCCTGAATAACTAAACCTAAACCCTTACCTACAATGCAGAACGTGGCAGCAAAAGCTTCAACGCAGGATAACTTGCAAGGCTTGCCATAATTTACTGGGTTTGCAGCTACGAGGTACGGCAGTAACCTTGGATGACTTCCGACCATCTTATTGAAGGGTGTCTCCTCCAGTTTGGCCCAGGAGCAATCAATCACTGCGAGCCCATTGTTGGCCACAATTTCTCTGTGCACAGAAAACATTTTTAAAAAATCCCTTTGGATCGGATCACAACAGAAAATTTAAAGAATTGATTTAATTTTCATAACCAACAAGCCATTTTGGTTTAGTAACATTTTTTTTAATATATCAATGCATTGGAATGTCTCAAGTTTTTAATATGACCGATCTTTAAGATCAAACTCTACATACAGTAAATAATCAAGTTTTGAGTCTAAAAGGAGTGCCTTTACACTCACTGGACACTTTATTAAGTACACCTTGCTAGTACTGGGTTGCACCCCTTTTGCCTTCATAACTACCTTAATTCTTCATGGAATAGAGTCAACAAGGAGCTTGAAACCTTGCTCCTCAGAGATTTTGGTCCATATTGATATGACAGAATAACAGTTGTTGCAGATATACATCCATGATGCAAAACATCTGAATTGAGATCTGGTGATTGAAGCTGTCATTTTAGTACAGTTAACTTGTTGTCATTTTCAAGAAACCAGGCTGAGATGATGGAAAAGCTACCACGAGATGGGTACACTGTGGTCATAAAGGGATGGACATCAGAAACAAAACTCAAGTAGTCTGTGGTTCTAAAACAGTACTCTGTTGGTACTCTAGGACCCAAAGTGTGACAAACAAAATATTTCCACACATTTACACCACCAGCAGCAGCTGGACTTGCTGATACAAGGCAGGATGGATCCATGCTTTTGTGTTGTTTACCATCCAAATGTGTCAGCAGAAATCAAGACTCAAGAGCAGGCAACATTTTTCCAAAAACTGTTGTTCAGTTTTGGTGAACCTGTGTGAATTGTAGCCTCAGTTTCCTGTTCTTAGCTGACCCAGTGTGGTCTTCTGCTGCTGTAGCTAATTTACTTCAAGATTCCACATGTTGTACGTTCACAGATGCTCTTCTGCATTTCTTGGTTGTAACGAGTGTTTATCTCACCTACTGTTGTTACTCTGAACGCTAGCATAAAAAAAACCATTTTCACCCTGAGAACTCACACCACTGACTAATTAAACAGGTGTGCATTAAAATGTGTATATAAATAGTTATATGAGTTGGTCTATGGCTACAGATTCTTTGATTTCAGTGGCTGAAGAACAGAGGAAACAGCTGAACAAACCTGTCTGCTGGCGTCACATACTTCGTGCCCATTGGACTCAGTATGAGCCCGTTGAATCTCTGATTGAGTCTCAGGTTGCGTACAAAGCCCTTCCTCACCAACTTTCGGCCAGTACAACGTTTGGGATCGCAGTGACCCAACTCCCACATGGCAAGTGGGCAAGGAAGCTTCACCTGAGGGGCTTCTGCTCCCTCCTCCCTGTGAAGACTTGCTGAGGACAGAAAGTACATAATCTCAGATTTCTCAAGTGTTTATTGAGGGTTTTCAATCCTCAGCAATGGGCATTTTTTTCCTAGTGTAAACAGGATTTCGTGATGCTGACGCTATTGTAAATAGCATGCCTTACAGTCGACATATTAAACATTTTTGCATTACAAATAATCAATACACTACCTTCCAAAGCAGTGTGCATTTCTTCTGTGAAGGCCTCTAAAGATTTCCCTTTCATTTTGTGACGTTTGTCTTTGCCCTTGTTGTCAGGACGGACAAACTTTCCCTGCTTTTTTCGTCCCATGCTGCTAGTTAGCTGTCACTGTCAGACTATCCACTGCAATGAACTGACCAACAAGTATGACTTAAGCTATCTGACTATCCTGCTGACAACAGTTCGTCTAACAAATGCCCAAAAAAGAGAAGCAAAAACTTCTTATTTGCAGTACGAATGAGACATTTGCAACTTTCAAGACGTTATCACAAACTAGTAGCTGTCTCCTTTCATCCGGCACCACTTTCATATGAAGTATAACCTAGCTTGTCTGGCTTCGTATCGTGGTAAGCACGTCGCAGTCCCATATGAAAATCACGCATGCTCACGGCTTATTTTGATCACGTGGTGTGTCACCTGACGGGAACGAGCAAAAGAGGAAATGTGGACAGAAAAGTAACACTTTAACGCCTTCATAACGTAAAAAATAATGCGTTGTTTCACTTACCGAGTAGCTCGTTTAATAGGGTTGTGTGTCGTCTACGTGTATCTGTTCAGTAAGTACGGCTTTACTGTGCAGCTTCATTCAGAGATTTTAATCTAAACAGAGCCCTGTGTGTCTGATGTCGGCTTGTTTCTAATGCAGTTAACTATGGATCCGCCGGTAAAATGAAGATAGTCGAAGAGCCAAACACATTTGGGTACGTGAAGCAAAATAAGTTCACATTGTGCAGTTTGTTGACCTTGGCCTCCTGCTAATGGATCTACTCTGTGTCCAGGCTGAACAACCCTTTTGTGGCTCAGGGCAGCAGACTGCAGCCTAAAGTTACCCCAGCTCCAGTATCTGGTAAAACAAATTCATCATTTAAATATTTAAACCAGGGGTGTCAGACATAAAGAGGAAGGGAGTCGTAGATTTCTGACTTATAAGTGTATTTCATGAGTTTTTCCTTCTGATTAAAAACCTCATATTCATACCATACCATAGAAAAAACTTTGTCTTATAGCTGAGGGCGATGAGCTCCCAGGACTTTTTTCTGTCATTTCTGACATTTATTTCTCACAATACAAAGAGTCACGCTGACAGATTTCTTTCATTTGCTACAGCAGCATTTCTTTATCATTGCACTTCTTTTTTCTTATATTGAGATATTTCAGGGATTAAATGTTTAATTAAATTTCTTTACACTGACAAAAGGGGGAGTTTCACTGCTCCGGACCACTTAAGGTTAATCCCTGATTTAAAGCCTAAATTCATCAAATCAGGTGTTCTAAATGTTCTAAATGTTGACTAAAGGGTCCTTTAGATTTTCTGTCTCATCATATGAGCAATGATTTCCTCCTTAAGGCCCAGTGCATCTTCATCAGCTTGCTGGAAAGTGCTTCAGTCTCACGGAGTCGACGTATGTATTTAACCTGTCATACAGTAGCATATTCCACCATCTCTCCACAGTGCAGACCATTAGATTATTACATGTTGGATCTGAGCATCTGGTAAAAACAAAACAAACAATAGCATGTTGTCCTCACTTTGCAGGTATAAATATGAATTCTGTCCATTTCACAACGTCACTCAGCATGAGCAAACATTTCGGTGGAATGCCTACAGTGGGATCTTGGGGTAAGAAGCTTCAGAAACAAAACACAAACCAGATGTAAATGTGTGAAGCAAGCTGTTGGCTTCTTGTAGGAGTCAGGTTTGTGTTTGGTCCCTGCAGGATCTGGCAAGAGTGGGAAATGGCAAACAACACTTTCACTGGCATGTGGATGAGAGACGGCGACACTTGTGGAAACAGAAACAGAGAAACAAAGGTATCTAAACCTTTAAAATCCTCCTGGTAATCCACAGACAGAATTTTGTGCCCCGTCTTGAATATGGGGCCAACACTTTGCAATGCTAGTTATTGCTTGAACGTAGTGTGCATGTAAACATAACAACTAGTGCCAAACCGAGTCAAAGACAACTGGCAAATCATCACATCAGCCCTTAAAGTTATGCTTTTCCTTGTTTTCTGCCATATACTCACTTGCTCTTCGGACCTGCCAATTGGAAGAAAAGTGGCTTAGAATGAGGGGGGAAGGGAGCTGTTTCAGTCAGTGGCGATCTCGACTAGAGTCTAAAAATAAATATGTGGAACTGGGAATTACGTTCTTATTCAGCAACATGAATAAGAAATTGCGTTTTCTTTCTTTCTTGTTGTGGATCTGCAGGTGATTCTGGTCTGCAGCACAAGAAGCAAGCTCGCTCAAGTCTCAGAGCCCAGTACCTGTGTGTACTCGTTAACCTTTGAGACCCCACTTGTTTGCCATCCACATTCTCTTTTAGGTAAGTTAAACAGGACTTACTTTCATGCCAGTGGGGATAGGGTTACTTATAAATTCTGTGCTCTTTTAAAGTGTATCCAACTCTGAAAGAGGAGCTACAGAAGGAATGGGATGAAGCAGAGCAGGCTCGCTACGAAGGACTTATAACCGAGCAGGTGAGGGCCAGTTTGGTAGGTAAACAAATACTGCAGTATGACTTGCTTCCCCTATGCTTTTCATCATGTCAGTTTATGCCACCTGTGAGATGATGAAATGTTGATGCAGAAAATATAGTGGATATGAAAGATAGACTTAGTGAAGCTAAAATTCAAGTGCCTTAAAGCTACATTCTTTTTAATGGCCACCAGGGGGTGAGTTATCTGTTTGCAAAAAGATGTCCAGTTGTACAGATGTCTAGGAGAAAATAAGTCTGCTGCTCACTTCATTTACATTCTCAGTAAACACCTTCCAGATTAGTTCATCATCTCAGTTGCTTAACACATACTGTACTCAAATTTTGTTGAGTACAGTATCTGTTAACATGTATATTAGAGTGAAGAAAAGAGCATAAAGCAGGATAAGGATTTGGGGCATACTTCACAAGTCCATATGAGGATGCAGCATCCTTCAGTTTCCTCACTCATTACATGAGGTTTCAAAACATCAAAAATATGACAACACTGAAAACGGTCTGTTTATGGCTTTGTGTCCATCTTTTATGTACAGTTATTTTAACTAATAATCGGACACCAATTGATGAGTTCTGTTATGGTACACGCATTTCAAGGTGTCTGTTGTTATGTACATTTTAATTATTTATGGAATGGTTTTGTTTACTTTTTTTTTGTGCTGCAGGGATACAAGAATCTCTTAAAGGATATTTTTGAGGATGCTGGACTGCTGAAGAGTCGGAAAGTAAAAGTTAAGCTTCAAGAAGCTGCAGCTGATTCAGAAAAGCAAAACTCTTTAGAGAAATGTAAAGCGGTGTGTAAACTTTCAAAGTAGTATCTCTTCTAACGTTATACCAAAATGACAATACAAGCTCAGAGTGTCAATTTTTTTTGTATATTTTTTCTACAGGACTACCAAAAACTGAGAGAAGAGACAGAGAGATTGCGAGCTCTCCTTATTCAACATAACATTCCTTTTAATTCTGAGACAAGTAAGTGAAGTCAGTCTTCACTCGTTTAAGTCTCCTACAGTTTATGTGAATGATATTTTTGTGCTATCTTATTTTCTGTATGTGACAGATGACGCAAAAGGTACAGTGAGCGTGACGGTTAAGGATCAACACTTAAGAGGAGACAACGGACTCATTGATGTTCAGTGAAGATTACCTGGACCAAAAACGAGTCAAAGCACCTGAGCAAATTTTGTTGATCAGCATCAGAGACACACATAAAGTAACTGGACAACACTGGCAGCGCTCAGGCTGTTGGTACTACAGAGTAAAATTTTGCAAGTGTAGCTGAGAGTGGGTAATTAAAAAAAAAAAAAAAAAAAAATTTTTTTTTGAGGATTCATCACTGAGCTGAATCTCTCCAAGACTATGAAAAGACAGAATCGTGCATGAGAAATAAAATGAGCTTTCAATTCAGCAGTAAGTTTATTTAGTTTTAGGGTTTTTTTTGTTGTTGTTGTTTTTGCAGAACTACTGGTGTAGACTTGCACCACATTTCTCTTTTCTCTACATTTTCAAGTATTGACAAGTAGATGTAGTGTCAGGGAAGAGGCACAGTATCTTCATGGGTGTATTTGCAAAGTGTACAGATTTTTTTTTTTATTAACAGGACATAGAATGCTGTGCAAAATGTATTTCTTTATATTTTGTTACATTTTTTTGGTTTAGTTTAAGGCTTTCTGAAGGTCTTTCAACTGGTGTCTTTTTTTTTTTTTTTTTTTTTTTTTTAATTTTCATTCCA
>VVHJ01039364.1:25256-35290 GCA_015107715.1 Tylochromis polylepis | reverse complement strand
TTATTTTTTTTTACTTTTTTTTATTTTTTTTTTTTTTTTTTTTTTTTTTTTTTTTTTTTTTTTTTTTTTTTTTTTTTTTTTACTAATTTTCAGTCCAGTCTATGTACCTCACCATTTTCAGAGCAATTTTGTTTGTCTGTTAAGCCTAAAACAATAAATCTACAGCAGAACGTCATGTGAATCTGAATGTCATGTCTGTAAGACATGAGGGGAAAAAATCCAGCCAACCTGACACAGGACCTGAGAAGCATCTATTGTTCACTGAAGCCTCAACAGAAATGAACAAAGCTGGAAGGGTGGCTGTCAGAAAGCTACTCTTCAGAAAAGCAAGTCTGGAGAACTATTCCTGAAGACTACTTGAAGAAATGACAAGAAAGCAGATTTAAAGAGTTCAGACTGTGCTGAAGAATAAAGGTGGTCACAGTAAATATTGATTTTCAAGCTCAGGCTCTGTTTTTGCCTTTTACTCTGCATTTCCATGTTTGCATAGTTCAGTAACTCACTACACCCATTTCCCAATATCCTGACAAAATATAATGAAATGAGGAGTACATTTTCTTTTTTGTTTATACATGTGCAAGTAACAGAAAAAAAAAAATGTCCATATATACAAAGTGGCTGAAAAGCTTTTAAGTCTTTGTGTTATATTGTATTTGGGTGCATTTGAATAGGAAATGAGGTCATCACGGCTCAGCTAGATATTGACTTTGTTTCCTTCCTCAGTGTTTGTGTCCTATATTAAGACTCAAATGTTCCTGTCATACTGCACTCAAAGAAGTAACAGCCGGTCATTTCCGACTTCACTTTTGCCCAATTGTGACACACACAACACATCTATAGTAATAGTCCGTGAAAGATCCGGGTAAAATTAATCACCCGCGCACAGCTCTGAGTTAGTCACAAAAACCAGATGATAAGCAAATATAAAATGCACATGTAGAGAACATAACCCAGTGGTCTGGTATGTGTTTGTTACTGTGATGACGAGGAGAGTGCAAAAGAAAAGTTATTCAGTTCAGTGACTTCACTGATTATGGGCCTTGACGTGCACAAACATGTCTTAGCTACAAACATTCCTGAGATGTTACTCAAAAGGTCTTCCAGCTATCTGTTTGACTTTGAGGGATTCGCACCCCTCCGAAGTGATCTGCCCATACTGGCAAAGCTGAACAGTAACCTCCAAATTACTTGCTAGAGTTGAAAAAAGGATTTAAAATCAGCTGCTGTATATTTGAATAAAACATTAACCTGCCTGTAAGATTTCATATTGTATCACATGGTTTTCCTGGCTGATAACTACCAAGCAACATCACACACAAGTAATGTAAAGAAACACAGGTGATAAAGCAATACTTTTAATTATTAAAACAGGTGAATAATACTGGCGACACAAACAGGGACTGTTAAATTTAAAATTTCTTTAGCCCAAGCCTTAGATCAGGGCCATCCTTCAGTCCTGTGAACAGAGTTTAGTCTTTTTGTGTGTCTCTCTGTGATATTTGTGGCTCAGGATAACAGCTGGATAACTTCTCTGGCTCTGTGTGCCCTCTGCTGGACGACTGTGTCTTCTGGTGCTTTTCCAGATTCCTCCACCAGGGATAAGGCCTTCTGCACAGTTGTGTCCTTCCCACTTCCACGAAGTCCCTCCAGGTACTGAAGCAGCGCAGAAAACTTGTCATCTGGAATCTGAGAAGAAGCTACTTTAATCTTGTTGCTTATCTATATACATATTATAGAGACTCTTGGCTACAGGATAACAAATCATTACGATACTAGTGACACTAATACTGAGCATCTCCTGTTATAGTGTTCTCTTCAGATAGATCCAAAAATCAGGGTGCTACAAAGATAACATAAATTACATGAAAATGTTTGTAAACATTTCAACTTTTTATAGCTTTTACTTCTTCTCTTCTGCCTTAAAAAAACCTTAAAAATGACAAATAGTTTTGAATTGAGAATAGAGATTAAGTGTCATTTAATAATAGAAAGAGGAAGAAAGAGCTTAGTGGTTGACCAGTCTAAAGCAAAGCTGAGAAAATCCCCTGTCAAGCTGACACCCCCATCATCCAGGAAGAATGTTGGGTAATTTTACCTTTTCAGAGTCAAAAAGGTGCTGCAGTAACCACGTCTGCCTCGTCTTCTGGAACTTCCACTGTGAACGGTTTTCAGCCCAGCTGCAAAGACGAAAACCACTGTGGGCTGCAGTGTAACTATTGCAGAAAACCCATACTTCCACCCCCATGACTCACTACAACAGCACCTTATCAAATGCTAGATTTATGAATCATTTTTGAGAAAGTCTTCCTGTGTATGTTATGTTAAGAGGATCCAGTGATCTAGTGGTGAGCTTTTACAACATAAAAAAAAGAATAATTATAGCGATATCCTGGGGTTTAACTCATAATTCAGCTGCTACACATCCCATAATGCAATTTGATTGCATCCTGGTCATGCTTTGGACCCCATTCTTACCACGTGAGGTAGTCTAAGGCCTGCTGTTGTGCACTGGGTCCAGATGGTTTTGTTTGCTGCAAAGTTACTCCCTCCGCTTTGAGCCTTTTCTTCTCCTCCTTTTTCCGAATCTTCTTCAGCTTCCTCTCCAGGACCCTCTTCTCCTCAGGACTCAAGTCCTCTAGTCCCTCCGCCTCAGCTGTCCCCTCAGGACAGCTGGGTGGATCAAGAACCTGTCACAACAAAGCAAGCAAACACACATCCCCAAATAAGTTGCAACAAAAAGGAAATCATTTGATCACAAATTTCTCTTTATGCATATGTCGATTTTAACTCCACTAAATGCAAACCAAATGTGACATTTTGTGCTATTGCAGACAGATGAGCCAAAAGCCAAATGCAGTTTTCAGGTTTAGATAACTTCCTCTTGCTCTGCAGCTCTGGGGGATGTTTCCTGTGCATACAGTATTACAAGTTCACTATAGCACGCTTTTATTGTGCAGTACCCAACAACTTTCAGTGCTGCGTTCAAAACACCGACCCCTGTACGTGTACTTGCATGGTTTAAAAATAGCCATCAAAAAAGAAAAAAAGAAAGAAAAGACACTGAAGCAACTCAGCTTCACAGAACTCCTGAGGAATTTTTCAAAAATAATAATAATAATTTTGAATACCATTTCCTTGTTACAGGCCGTAAACACAGCACAACTTAAAGACTTCTATGCCAGGGGAAGTTGAACAAGGGACACACTATGCTCTCCGATTTAGCCGACCTCAGTCGTGGTGGTGATGAAAAAAAAAAGAAAAAGGGAGGGGAAGAAAAGATTTTGGTCACATGGCCACAAAGTCATTCTGAAAGTATGCTGCCTGGGCATTGCCCACAGAAATAGAAAACTCTTTTTTGTAGTGAGACACTTGTGTCCATGCGAACAGCATCATTTTCTGAGCTTTGACTCAGGCGGTAGCAGCGTCGGGCCGGTGAATACAAAACAGACGAGCGGGTGACGGAAGCAAAAATGGTAAGTGGAAACATGTGTTTTTACTGAGCGGGCAGGTCCTCAAAGGGAAGCAAACAAAGACTCACAGAAAATGAAAACACAACTTTTTGTTTGATACTTCTTCACATACTGTGTATTTTTAAAGTTCTCTACAATTCAGTTAAGACTTTAGCTCAACTTTGAGTTAATTTAGGAAGGAACTGTGTTGTAATCTCTGTGTTCCTGTGGAAAGTCTTTATAGTGATTCATGCGCATATATTCAAGTGCGTTTTCAAATCACTGGATTTCTGTTTATGAGGAAATCATCTGATTCTCATCAGTGACTGTTTTTTCCTTTGATTTGCAGTCTGATTACAGCACAGGCTTGCCTACCACTCCGACGAGCCCCAGATCTCTATTTTCCATCTCTTCTGCCATCACAGAGAGCAGCGTCAACATCACAAAGAGCAGCATCAACATCACGGGAACCTCTTTGTTAGACAAGATTGAAGCCAATGACATAATCAGCAATGCAAACTATATCTACAGTTTGCTTGCTACCTTCGGTCTCTTAGCAGGCTGCTTCCTGCTTTACAGTTTCATTCAGACCTATCGCGCCCACAAGAGGTTGGCTTGGCTCGGCTGCCTCCTCTGGGTCTTTTGTTGCTTCCAGCTGCTGCTCCTGCTCCTCTCTTTGCACACTGTGGCCCATAGACCTGACTACCTAAAAACCACAGCTTTAGGCTGTGCTGCACTCTCCTTTACCATCAACATAGCCTCTCTGTGTGGCCTGCTGGTCTTAGTGCTCATGGCATCCGTCCTCACCTTTGATCCTCCATCCAATCACCTGCTGAGAAAGTCTCGCGTCTGTGCGGGACTAGTTGGCATCACTTCTGTACTCATCTCTCTGGTGCTGGCTGGTGTTCGTGGACCCAGAGGAGATCTCCAGAAAGAGGGCGACTGTTTGATGGATCCCACCAAAGATGGCATTTCATACGCAGCTGCTAGGCTGTGTTTGGTCTTCCTGATTCCCTACATCCTCCAACTGGGACTTCTGATAGGTGGCTGCGTCCGCCAGTGGAAGTCGAAGGGACGTTTCCTCTCCGGCTCTGAGGAAGGCCCTGTGTTCCTGGCAGTCACCGGTGTTACACTCATCTGCCAGCTTTTCTACAGCGCAGCGCTGCTTAGAGGGGCTCTGATTAATAGTGGGGGACAGCTGACCTTCCACCAGCGAGCATTTTTGAGCGTGTCTGAGTTTGTACTGTTCTCAGGGAGCAGTGTGAGTCTGCTGCTTGTCCTGTTCTTGCACAGGCCGTGTCGGGAAAGCCTCTATGGAGTGATCAGGCGGCTGCGGGACTGCTGCCGACGTCCAGGGCCACAGCCCAACAGGAACATCATAGCGCCGCACATTGAGATCTCAGACACTCTGGAGGACATCGAGTCTTAAGAAATGTGTCTCTTTGCTAGGACAGAGCTCTTCCCATGCATCAGATTTAATGCCTTGCCTGTTATGGACCACCTCACTATCTATCCAGTCACTGAAAGCTTGCAGAACTCTAATCAAATGTAATTTTTTTAACATTTCATTTACAAAATGTATTAAAGAAAAAGGAGAAAAGAATGCTGTATATCTTGTAACTGTGCATCATCTTGCCATGTTATGTCAATACAAAGGCTTTATTTCTTTAATAAGGGAATTTTTAAAAAAAGAGTTAATAGTACATGGGATTCTGTATGTCTTTAACCTGTTCCCGGGCAAATGTCTTTTCTTGGAAAAACTGTTTGCCTAAGCCTGATTTGCACAAAAGCCCATTAAGACAAATGCTTGGAAAAACTTCTGCAGCTCCCTGAATGCCACAGAGGAAAAATTAAGTCTAGGAAAACCAAAGTCAGAGTCTATATTTATGCCAGCAGTGTCAACGAGTCCTCATGTAATTATGCTTAAAAAAAAAAAAAAAACTGTTAGTGAATCAGATGAACACTTTTCAAGAAATTCATGGGCACCAGTTCTAGGAATAAGTGATCTGCGTGGATAACGTTTTGCATCAGTGGCAACATGGAGCGACACAAACCCAGGAACCAGTAAAGTGAATGCAGGAGCAGGGTTGCATAAGATGCTCATCTTAACCGTTTCATGTCACAGCAGTGATTGCTGAAATCGGGGCTCTTATGGATGCTACTTCCAGTTTTAAAATCATTAAATATAAGTGAGAGAAGATTCAGACAAGCGCCCTTAAAACCAGAATAAAGCGCACAATTTGTGTTCCTGCACAAACCATCTTTCTGGGGTTTTCAAATAATTTGAAACCAGGAGAGACTAAGTGAAACTATGCATGTCTGCTGTCCACCTTGTTTAGTGTAAATGTGCTGTCCAGAGACAAACTACAATATTTACATATTTTAACATTACACAATCATGACCCTGTTTGCACGCTTTAATGGCAGTGTTGACATGACGACCTCATGTCTCAAATTGTATAATCATTTAAGAAATAAAAAAATAATCCACACTGATATAATAGGGGATGTTCAAAATGCCAAGTCACGGCACTGCCAATAAAAAGTAGTAAAGGTTTAATTTTAAAAACACTTTTACACATTTGGCTCAAGAGCTGCAATTTGTGTTTGTGTTTCTTGTTGCAAGTGGTGGGTAGCAGTAAACATTTCTCCGAAATCACACTGAAACCACTTTTTACTGTCACCATCAACGGAGAGGGAGGACAATACAGACTGAACGCAGACTGAGAAATCACAGGTGAGTCAAAGCTCTTTTATATGACGCCTTAAATTTCTTTATCACCAGTTTAGCCGGTCTTATAGTTTCCAAATATCTCCTCGGCATGTTATGGCTTACGTGTTTGATGTTAAAACAATTATAAAAAAGCAAAAGCTTTGACCTAACATACAACAAATCCTACAACCAGGTGCTCCTGGTTGGGAGTTTAAATCTCTAGACGCTCGTAAGCATCTGTAAGACCTGATAAGTGAGATGAAGGATCTTGGAAAGTATTCTTTTTTATGACTACATTCAAAGCAGCTGCACATCAAACAAATACACGTCCACTTAAAAGTTGCATCACTAATGAATTTTTATGCGATATCTCTTCAAGGGTATGGGCAACTAGCCAGTATGACTGCTCGTTTCAGCTCTGCTAACATGATAAATTTAGCTTTGTTCATCTTACATGAGGCAACATAATGTGCCACTGCACATCCCATAGTGTTGTAATTTGTCATATTATCGTGGCGCCTGACATGATTCAGGTGGCTGCTGAAGAAGGCTGCCAGCAAGCCAGAAAGACAGCGCAACCTGCCCGCCACAGCAAGCAACAATCTGTGTCACCTCTCAGAAGGGAGCCAGTGACAGCCAGTCACATTTCACTCAGTTTAATTCAATTCAGTTCATAACAGCAATCCTCTCAGTGCACATAACTTTCTTTTGAGCAAGCCCTTGGCAACAGTGGGGAAAAAAAACACTGTTGCCACAGTGATATTGCGTACAGAATTATTGCCTCCTGGATGTCTACTTTTCTGCACCCAATCCCCAACTGGTTGTGGCAGAAGGATGCCCCCTCCTTTAGTCTGGAGGCGTCTTCCTGTTAAAAGGAAGTTTTTCCTTCCCCTGTTGCCAAGTGCTTGCTCACAGGGGGTCATCTGATTGTTGGAGTTTTCTCTCTAATATTGTAGAGTCTTTACCTTACAATATAAAGCCCCTTGAGCTGACTGTTCTTTGATTTTGTGCTATATAAATGCAACTGAATTGATGTGAATTGAAATTAATTGATGTTTTAAAAAGTGAAAACAGGCTGTTGACTTTATTTCACTTCATCTTTCTGTCTAGGTGAAACAGTGGCATCAGCACTTCGCTCGATCCACAAGCCACCGCTCACACAAAGAGGGAACTGATGGTACCGCAGGCTCCACAGCAACTACTTACTCTTCAAAAATTTAGGAACAATGGCAACTTAGTGTTTGGATACTGCTAACAAGAGCTAAAGACAAAAGGGGAACATGAACATGACCATGCATGTGGACTACAAAGTCATTGCTGACAATAACTTCAGTGCACATCCAAATGACACACAGGCAGTCATCTCCGATTGTCTGGAGGCAGCTTCAGATAATTATTATATTATCAGCCTCATCCTCTCCAGCCTCTACACCATATTCCTGTTTCCCATCGGTCTCGTTGGGAATATCCTTATCATAGTGGTCAACCTTAACCACAGGGGCCGCATGACACCTCCAGATCTCTACTTCGTGAACTTGGCCATGGCCGACCTCTTTCTGGTAGCTGACTCTCTGATTGAGGTGTTCAATCTTAAGAAGGGCTACTACGACAAGGCCGGCCTCTGCACCTTCATGAACCTCTTCCAACAGGCCAACATGTACAGCAGCGTCTTCTTTCTGACCTGGATGAGCCTCGACCGCTTCGTCGCACTGACCAACTCCATCGGTCGAAGCATGCCACGTGCACGCCTCAGCTGCTGCCTCATCTGGGCGTCTTCATCCCTGCTCACCCTGCTGCCTTTCACTGTAGCTCAAGTGCAACACGCCGGAGAGCTCCATTTCTGCTTCGCAAACGTGACTCAGATTCAGTGGCTGGAGGTGATGCTGGGATTCTTGCTGCCCTTCTGCATCCTGGGGGTGTGCTACTGGAGGATAGCACGGGTGCTCAAGTGCAGCCACTGGGAGCTAAACAGCCCCCTGCAGAGGCCTCGCAGGCAGAAAGCCCTGCGGCTGATCTCAGCCGCTGTAGTCGTCTTCTTCCTCTGCTGGCTGCCAGAAAACATGTTCATAAGTGTGCACCTCGTGAGAGGCGACATGAATGGGGGCACGCTGTGGCAGGACTATCCCTTGACGGGCCACGCCGTCAGGCTGGCGGCTTTCTCAAACAGCTGCCTGAATCCTCTCATCTACGGCTTCCTCGGGGAGGCCTTTAGGAAAAAGCTGAGGCTTTTTCTCCAGGATAAAAGCCGATGGTCCAAGCTGAACAGGACCCCCTCAGGAAAACCCATCAACGAACCAGCAGCAAAGGCCTGCCTTGACGCAGCGTGCGATAGTAGGAGCAACTCATCACATTCAAACTGTGACATCCCCCTGCCAAACTGATGCACCCCCCTTGAATAAACTGTATATACATGTTCTCACCAATCACACATGAAAAACATCTGTGCTGTGGGGTAAAAGGGTCATTCAGTGCTAAATATCAAAGCGAGGATCCTAACTTTTGTACAGATCTCACTGTTTTTAATGTAAAATGAGACACATTAGTGTTATTTAAATGAATGATGCAAGCATAAAAGTCTCTCTGGACTGAATGAGAGCATGTCACCGTGCCAAAATTTGTAATTTATTAACTGTCAATTTATTAGCTATGTTATTACATGTTTGCCACGCTGCTCTATGCTTTACCATGATTATGTCACAAATAAGATTTTTTCATGGTAAAGCGCTTGTAGCGGACCCAAGGCAGACCCCAAGACACGGGCAGGTTGCTCCACATACTTTTATTTATTTCACACACACGGTTGCTGTTACATAGACACCGGCTGCAGCTCTCCCGCTGCCAGCCGCACATAACACCAACAACACCAAACCAACACTCAGGACCCCTTTTATGGCTGGCGAGGCGTGATTGCTGATGCCGTGCAGGTGAAGCCATCTCCACCGCACGGCACCGCAAGCCACGCCCCGCCACAGCGCTGTAAGCTAAAAGTCAGCTGACTACCTACAAACAGCCAAATAAAATCCTGAAGTCACATTTTCAGCAGTGAACTTTCTCACCTCTGCTTGCTCTGTGGCTTGGTTCACTTGTTGCTCTTTGTTCTTCTTGTTCTTTTTACGTTTTTTACCATCTGTTGTGTTTGTTAGCTGAGACATCTGGGCAGGAGCCTCCTGGATTAAAGACAAAGTGTTAATGATACTGTGACTGATTTCAGATAGTGCTGTAAAATACTATTCTCTGTGCTACTCACATCTGCATCCATCTTTTTCCTCTTCGTATTTACTTCCGTGTCCATTACTTCTGTACTGTCATCTGATGGACCCAGATTCTTCCTCTTAGGAGGTTTTGATTTCAACGATTTGTCCTTGGCCATGAGATAAATTACTCCTGCAAACCAACACAAGCGTGTATATTACTGAAGACCAGCACACGCGTTTACAGAATAAAGTGCACGGACGGACAAGACTTAAGGTCAAAAGAAACAAATTATCCATTTTATGACAGAGCAACAAGCAGTAGGTATAAGGGCTAAACGCCACTTTGAATACGTTGTTTTTACTAAAAACCTTAAACCAACCTGGGCTGCGTTGCGTGCAGGACTCTGGAAAGCACACAGGCGCGTGGAAAGTCAACCAGGAAGCGGTGCCGCTCAAGTGAAGCCTGATTGGACGATTAGCTACCCGTGTTTTGTGATTGGTCGATGCGCGTAGCAAGTTTAAAAACTCGAAGAGCAAGCTACTGAAAGAAAACTCTCCGATACTGACAGAGTATTAACTGGAGTGGTAACATGACGGCTGTTAATATATATATATATATATATATATATATATATATATATATATATATATATATATATATATATATATAAACTCTCC
>VVHJ01039364.1:0-25236 GCA_015107715.1 Tylochromis polylepis | reverse complement strand
TCCGCCACAAAAGACAAGTACTAAATAAATAAAATAAATACAGTAAAAAGTAAAAATAAAAATACAGTAAAAAAAAAATTAATGTAGAGTGGTGGTACTGTGTGAAATCGGGGTAATTACACTTTCAAGCCTAAATATGCCATAATCTTCAGGTATAGTCATACTACTAATAATAATAACAGTAATAATAATACATTTTTCTGTGGGTTAGAGACAGCCGGTCCCAACCAGCGTCTCTCGTTGGTTCTGGCCGGAGAGAATTGAAGGTTGCACAATGGTGTGTTACATGACCTAACTGAAAAGGTTTTGCTGGGCGAAGCTTCAGTTTCGTGGTGTTGAGTAAGATGACTGGCTGTCCATTATGTCTACAGCAGCAGTCTTTGTCCGTCTGACACGAGTGGCTTTGAGTCGAGGAACATTTATTCATAGCGGTGCAGCGACCGTGAGGTGAGTGTGTGTATGTATGTCCCCGGCTCATGGAAAGCATGTATTCAATGTGTAACGGTGGTTCAATGACAGTGTAGTATCTTTAATGGTTGGTCAGCTTCTTAAGTGGTTTATTAAGAAAACAAAGATGACCCAGCGGTGTTGGTTAGATGTTACCACATTTACAGTTATAGAAAATGAAACATTACAGTGTTTTCTTAATTTTTCTTAGAAGACACACATTGGTCCTCTGACGTTAATCTAGTTACTAGGCTTTGGGTGTGAGGCTATGAGTTTTCTTTACATAAGGACTAAAGCGTATGACTGAATACAATCACCGCCCGTGTGTTGCCATTGTGTCAGAGATTAGTTATCATTTTCAATAGAGCAGCTTCAGGAATTGTCTCTAGGTGGCATCATCACTGTTCTGAGCAACAATTTACAGATGGACACAAGTGCTTTATACGTAAACTTATATTTTTGCATTGGAATAATGCAGAAATTTTCTTTTCTGCTTTATTTGTTTTTAAGGTTTATAATCATATTTCAGTTCTAATCTCAAGCAAAAGTCCACAAGTATTAATATCCAAGTAAATATTGAAGTATACATGTAAAATAATCTAAGGTGAAGTAGTGTTCAAGTGCACTATGACTAATTCTTTCAGCTTAAACTGATGTCTTCTCTTTCCGTTTTTCTTGTTGGAAGACTCCACAGTGTGCGGTCCCTAGCTCTGAGCTCTCAGCTGTCAGGCAAGTCCAAGCAATCTGCTGATGAGGAGGTGAAGAGCGAGCCCATTAAGTTCTCCACCAGCAAAGCTAGCCACAGGACCTGGAGGGTCGAGCGCTCGATGGGGAGCCAGTACAAGCGCCCCTTGTGGAAAGTTGTGCCCATCAGCCTGTTTGCCACCGCCTTCCTGTTGTGGTGCACTTTCAGGGATGAGACAGACATTGACGCAGCTCTGGAAAAGCAGCTGTATGAGCATGTACCCAGCGTGCTTTCAAACGAAGAGGATACAGCTAAAAAATAAAAGGCGCTTATTTGAATATGTGGACGTTTTGTATCAGATTATTTATTGTGAATTATACTCTGGACCTCAAACACAGTCATTGCTCTCAGTGTGGAAATGAGGCCGTCCATTGCTGCATGAATGTCACAAATATTCCAATAACTACAGGCTGTTAGTTCAAACTGGAATTAAAATTGTTCAGTTCATTCAGCCTGCATATAAAGTCCATTTTAACTCCAGCTTTTCATCAAGGTCTGGCTTACTGGTTTTAGAGCCATTGTAGGCTTAACCTTTTCTACTTCTCTGCAATCTCTGTATCCAGTTTCAAGATTCTGGTCATTTTGGGATTTAGTCACTTGCAATGCTCGAAGTAGGTCATTACATGAAGCTGTATGTTTTGAGTTTAAGCGCTAACATTAATTGGGAATGCCCCTTTTAAGCAGGTTTGGACAATCATGGCTTACAATTTCAATAAACTTGAACGACCGGCAATTGCCAGTCAGCTCTGAATCACTCATGTTTGGAACATGATCACTTGAACATCCAACTTGTTAGATCAAAGTTCTAGTGCAAAGAAGCCCTGGATTTGGGCCACTGGATTCTGCCCACATGTACCCGAGGTAGTCTGCAGTAAACTCAAGTCAGGGCGAGGTAGCAGAAAGTTTATTTACAGCACAATGAGAAATCCTATGACATGCACACACAGGATTAAAAGATACAGACCCTAAAATACATTTGCAAACCTGAGGAAGGAAGTGAGATATTCTGCTTTATAATTTACAGATATGAAGCGCTACTCTACAGTGACTAGGACAGCTGAAGGGAAAGTGTGAAATTGAAGTACAAAAAACATGCCTGAAACTACAAATGACATAAGGTGGCACCCATGCTGGTAAATAGTTCAAGATTTACAAAACAAACCCCATTCAGTCCCCACCCACCCCATTAAAAAGGTAAAAATCCAAAAGCATTTATGCTCGCTCTCCTCTAATTCGCCTGGCCAGCTGAATGTCCTTGGGCATGATGGTAACCCTCTTTGCATGAATGGCGCACAGGTTGGTGTCCTCAAACAGGCCGACCAAGTAGGCCTCGCTGGCTTCCTATAGGGAAGAGAAGAGATATTATACTACAACTTAGTAATAACATCTTGTTTATATTTTAAAGCAGACATATTTTCTGACCTGGAGAGCACCAATAGCTGCACTCTGGAAACGCAGATCTGTCTTGAAGTCCTGAGCGATTTCCCTGACCAGACGCTGGAAAGGCAGCTTCCTGATGAGCAACTCCGTGGACTTCTGGTACCGACGGATCTCACGCAGAGCAACAGTACCAGGTCTACGAAACAAGCCATATGTTTTCTTAGTCCCCAGAAACAAACACATTTCTGAAACTGTAGTTGTCACAAACAAGAGTAAAGTTAGTTTCCACATACAGTGTGACCACCTATACTAACAATACAAAGGCATGATTGTTGTACCTGTATCTGTGGGGCTTCTTCACTCCACCAGTAGATGGCGCGCTTTTCCTAGCTGCTTTGGTGGCCAGCTGCTTCCGAGGCGCCTTTCCTCCTGTGGATTTACGAGCAGTCTGCTTTGTACGAGCCATTTCTCACCTGCAAGTCTGAAAAAATACATAAACGCGATATTAAAACAAAGTGAACTAAAAATCCAGAATAACTCGTCATTTACGATCCACTGTACGAGACAGTATTCCCTTTATGCCGCTCTACCTATGACACATGACTCATGTCGTTTAAAAAAAAGGTGGTGAAACAACCATCCTACCTTTTACTTCTGTTTACAGTTAAAAGAAAAACACTACCATAGAGGGCACCAACTCCTCATTCATCGGTGCTACCGTTATCAAAAAACCAAAAGTTACAGTTACCACTTACATGGTTTTATTCAAATATCGTATACAAATCGTTAAGTCCTGCCACCATTAAGCTACAGGAGAGACACACGTTTCTTTGCTTGTCTGTCGAGCATTTTTAAAGCTAGCATGGACGGTTGCAAAATGGCGCCAGCTAGTTACCACTAAGATTTAAACTAAAATTAACCAATTAATACCACCCAAAAACAACCTGGTGCTCAGTCGCATAGGTTAACATTAACATTGGTTTATAATAATGTAGTCATACCCTAAGGGCAGACAGATCGCCTAAAATTAAGCCATCAGCTAGCTCTTAGCTACAGAGCGCGCCGTTTTGTTGTCAGTTTGCCGATTAACAATAGTCCCACCACTTTTCAACGCTTCTCATTAACACCAAAACTCAAATACGTAATCTATAATATATATATTCCCCACACTGACGACTCTAAGTAAAACCCAGAAAAATAACCCTAATAGCCATACCTTAGATTGTTTTCGTTGTCAAAGGAAAACCAAAAGCTCCTCCTTATCAGTCGCTTCTCTATGTTACCCTGAGGGCTGAGGAGGCGGTATTTATAGTTTAAGCGAAGCGCTCAAAGCCCGCCCCTGAAGGTATCTGATTGGTCCAAACTGAACTCCCTAACGGAAGTTAGTTCAGGAAAAAGGAGGATCTCTGCCTCTGCGTGTGAAGTTAGAATGGAGCGTCAGATGTGCCTTATTTTAAAAAGAAGTATGTCCTTAGTTTGATTTTGCTTATTCACCCACAATTTCTCTCGCTTATTCCACACAGTCCCACACATCATATTATTTTGTAATCTCAGAATCTGGGAATTCCTTTCTGAAAACATGGTGGTCACCGACCGCCCCCCTCTTTTAACTAAATAAGACAAGCGGGAACAATGCTGCCATACTTTTCTATAGCCTGTACTGTGTGAGAAGGCAAATGAAGTACGCAGAAGACATTCTAAAAAGGCATATGTGCACCTCAAAAATCAACCTACACAGTGCATACATAAACATATTCATATATAAATGGGAAGCTTTAGTGTGATACATAATTTTGGAGCTAACAGAAACTCGATGGATGAAGCATCGTCCAACAGACCAGGGACACATTTCCTCTAACTCTTTGTGCCTGCTGTGTAAAAAAAAAAAAAGGAGGGAAGCGGGAGAGGACTAAGTCATCGTCATCACCATCACCATCGAAGAAGGCTCGGTTATTTGTCTTTGAAATAATCTATTAATGATGCACTCGAATAAAGCCTTATCAGCACAGTGATTTGATTGTACACTATTTACTTATTTAATAAAAAAAAAAGAACCCTTTTGTTTATTTAATTTCTCAGGTAAAAGGTGTTGTAAAAGCGTATGTAAATGGACAGTGGTCTCAGGTGTTTAAACTGAATCAACTCACTCAACTAAATGAGTCACATGAGCATGATCAGGTGATTAATTTAACTCCCTCCCCCAGAATTTATTCAAATTGTTCTTAAAATCTGTAAAACTAGTAAAAGGAATCAAATTAAAACGAAATAAAATTTTGTGATATTCTAAAACGTTTCTAATGAATTAGATACAATAAATAAATAAATTTGGCTTTCTTTCTTCCTTTGAACAGATTCCTTGAAAATATTAAGGCTTCAATGATGTCTGTGTCTGATAGTTCTTGTTCCCTTTTCCTTTGTCTTTTCACATCCTTATATCTGTATATTGTCCGTAGTACAACACATTTTATTGGTTTTTCAATGAAAATGTTAGAAAAATGAAAAAGAAATAGACAAATAAGCGCGAGAGCACAGAACATACACGGGCGGAAAGAAGTGGGCGCTGGGGAAGTGTAAGCACACGGACCTCTTCTCGGGTGACACCAGTGGTAAGTGTTTGGTTTGGGGATAGGACATGTTTTTAAAGAGATCGAAGAGCTAAAGAAATGTAAATAATCTTTAAAAGCTTATGCGGATTTCCCTGAACATGTTTGCATCGAGTTAGAAAAGCGGAAAGTCGCGTTTCGGCTGAAAAACTACAGCTCTGAAGACTCAGCATGGCCGACCAGAGGCTGCTGTTCATCGGTATATTATAACGAAATATCACAAATCCATGTGTTCGACCTGTTATTACTGGACAAAACGTGGGTTTTAAATCTTTTAAGTGGACTCTTAAAAGATTTCATGTAACTGAAATGGAGATGACGGTTTTATGTCGGTGTTATATTTTCTCACAGTTAAAGTGTTATATTGAAATTACAATGCTTTCAAAAGTGAGATAAACTAATGTTTGTGTGTCCTTTGTGTTCATTCAACAGATATCAAAGCTGAATCTAACAGCTCCACACCTGCTGCAGCTGAGAAGCCCTTCTGGACTCGCAGCGATAACGTCTTCAGGTTTAACTTCTTCGCTGACAGTTCTCCAGCACCTTCAGAGAAAACACCTGCATCGGACAGGACTGAGCCAACAAGTCAGATTTCCTTCACTGAACGGGGCTCTGCTTTTGCCTTCAGCTTTCAAATCCCTCCTGCAGAGGACATGGACACAAAAGAGACCCCAAATACTTCTCAAGATGACCGACAGTGCGTCCCAGAGGAGAAGCCTCCCCTCTCACAGGAGGTTGAGTCTCCACCTGAACAATCTGAGCAATCAAAAACAAAGAAGAAGAAAAAGAAGTCTGGGAAGAAAAACCACTCAAGTACCGAGCTGCAGAAGCCAGCTGAGGAGAGTGGAGGTGCTGCAGAGGAGCTGGTCAGTGTGCAGTGCTTTAAAGTAATTACAGTGGGTTTGAGGTGAGCAGTTTAGTTAATTTTATGTCTGAATGTGTTTTAGAGTCAAGAAGAGCAGCTGAAAAGGGAGCTGGACTGGTGCATCGAGCAGCTGGAGCTGGGACTAAAGTCCCAGAAGGGCACATCAAAGCAGAGTTAGTGGGATTTGTACCTCAGAAGTACTATGATGTGGTTAGAAGGGACATGCAGTGAATCCAAGTGTGAACGTAGCCTAGATTAAACAAATATTCAAGATTCTTTAATATTTAATCGCTGATCTAAACAAGGCCATATAAAATGTAAAGTTCTAATCATGGTGTCACCTATTGAATATGTTCTCCCTTCAGAGGACGAAGCTTCTCGTGCCCTGAAGACTCTGCGCAGCTCCAAAGGTCCTCTGGCCAAGAAGAGGCAGGTGATGAGAGCCGTGACTGGAGACTACAGAAAGAAGATGGAAGAGGAGAAGAGCAAGCAGTTCAAACTCATTCAGAGTGGTGAGTGAATTTTGTAGCAGTGGATTCATTAGAATGGTTAAAAACTGCCGCCGGCTAACGGGTTTCTCCGTGCCCCGACAGAAATCGCATCAGCCCAGGTCAAACTTGTGTCAGAGTCCCCAAAGAAGTCTGTTTTCCACCGGAGAGCTGAAGTCAAAACTCAGACACCGTTCGCTGAGGAGAAGCTGCAGCGCACTGAAGCTCAGCGTGCAGAGTTGACAGCGCAGACTCAGGAGGCGACACCGGCTTTTGTTCTTATCCCATCAAAGGAGGAGTTTCACTTCAATTTTCTCTGAGTTGTCTGTCCTGACGCCAAATGTTTCACAATGCAGCGCGCTGGAACTAAAGTGCTGCGTAGGCTGGCAGAACAGTGCCGCCAGAGATCTGCGGACAACCTTCTGGTGAACGCTGAAGATATGAGGAGAGAAGGTGTCAAAATCTCTGTGCTTATAGACAAAACCTTTAACTGATAGTGAATGCATCATGCTTTGTACAAATCTGAATTAATGTGATGGCTCAAATCTCAAGAGAAGCTTATTCAAGTTCATTCAGGCTGACAGCATGGCAACTCGAGACAGTCAGGGAGTTACCGTAAATACTGGAGTCCTGTGGAATACACCTGAGGTGCCAAAATATTTTGTATATTTAGAAAAACCAAGTTTTTGTTGGACATCTGATATAATAATCATGTTACTTCAGAAAAAAATGGTTGAAAGCATTTGACTTTTTTGTATCATGTTGCTAAATACTTTTTTTTTTTTAATAAAACTTTTGGTATTTTTGTTTGTAGTGTCTTCTTTAAATGTAATGATAAACTGAAATAAATATTTCTAAGTAAAATCTGAGTTTACAGTTAATAATCCTTATTGATTCACATTTTTTTTTCTTCACTAAGGCAATCAATAGGCTTTTTATGTTCATTGGAAAAAGAAAATGCACCCCATGATTCAGTAACTTGTAGAACCACCTTTAGGAGCAACAACTTGAGCACTTATTGTTTTCTGTATGACTTTATGGCTTTCACATCATTTGGGAGGAATTTTGGCCCACTCTTTAGTGTCATTCATTTATGCCGCAGGATTTCAATCAGGTTGTTGTCTGGACTTTGACTGGGTAATTGCAACACTTTGATTCTTTTCACCTTATCATTTTGTTGTAGATTTGCTGCTGTGCTTGGGATCATTGTCCTGTTGCATGACCCAATTTGGGCCAAGCTTTAACCTCACATTAGACTCTAAAATACTTTTTTTTTTATACAGAGGAGTTCATGGTTGACTGGGCACTGCAAGCACAAGTCATCACCCCTCCACCACTGTGCTGACAGTTGGTATGAAAGTGAGTCCTGAGACGCTGTGATTGGTTCCAAACAATCCATATTTGTTTAGTCTTTTTCTAATTGTACTGTCATGAACTTAGTTAACATGCTAACTGAGGCCTGTAGAGTCTGAGATGTAGCTCTCAGGTTTTTTGCAGTTTTTCTGAGCATTGCACAGTCTGACCTTCGGATTAATGTTCACTTCTGGGGAAGATTATAGCAGTAATGCTACAGCAAACTTCCAAAAACTTTTACTTTTATAGAAGCGCTCACAGCTGCTGATGAACATTTTAGTTAAGTGTATTTGATTAGCAGTACCTTGCTGCAACTTACCCACTTAATTCCTATGGAAGGAGTAAGGATGTACTACTACTAGTTTTTCACGCTGCATAGTCCTATGAAAACCTGACCAGACTGTATGTACTGCTTTTTATTAAAAGGGAAACTAGTTGAGTTTGCTCTGATTTAATCATATATATTTTGAAAGGTTAGTCACTAATCTCACTTTATGTTCGATCTTCACTTTATACAAATATTAAAATGTCATTGTTAATGACCGAGTTAAGGTTGATTCTTTAATTTGTCCCTTTTTTGTGACGTTTTTACTAAGCTGGACTCACAAATACAGTTGAACTACAATACAATTACACAAAACAAAAAAAATCCCAATGAATGAAAATATACACAAAAATATAAAAGCCACTGGGAGACATCAGATTGGGCAATACACTTCACATATTTATATTCAGTCGAATTTCTTTATTATTAATTCACACACATTTTTTAAAATGTACTTTTCATTTACTTGAATCATGGGTTTAAATCGTGAAGTATTGCTAACTCCATGATAACACACAATAACACTGGATATGTTGTAAATGGTTCATAGACTTTATGGTTTTTATGGGTTGCAACCTTTCAAACTCAGGCTGTGTGTGTATAACAGAGAAGTTGACCTTGAGAGCAAACACGAATCAACAGTTTGTGTAAATAACACGCATTCCTGTGTTTATTTCCCGTGTAAGCAAGTGTGACTCCTCATATTTTCCCTTTAAAGTGTCTCTCAGACAGGATAGGGTGGCGCACGGCTCAGCACGGACACATTAGAGTGTCGCACACAACTAGCAAAAGTTTCGGCTGCTGAGAAAACAAACTACCTGTTGACTGTAAGTTTGAACTCGTTATATTTTTCTGCACTCTGTAATACTCGTTTGCTTCTGTTGTCTTCTGAGCATTTAATTAGTTTAGCTCACTGTGTTGGTTTTATTCCGGAGACCAAAAGTTTAGACGCTCACCTCGCTAAGCTAAATTAGCCAGAGGAGTCATGAGCCCTGTGAAATTACCGTTAGCTTTAAAGTAGCCGCTATTCGTGAGCTTGTATAAGTCAGCATTGTTTATGTTTTTCATCAACTGAAGCTACAGCATTTAGGGTTTCTTGTAGGCTCGTAAGCACCTGGTTTTAAAGTGTGAAGCCAGGGCTTTGCAGTTTGTTTAGAGCAGTTTAAGGTGTCTCTGTTTCCCAGGAGGAAAGAGTGAAGATGTCCGAGTTAAGCGATGAGGCCAGTGAGTCAGAGCAGCTGGGTGCCAGCCTCTCCCTGTGGCTGGGTGACTCTCTAGTGCGAGCTGAGGAGTTGGATGTCCCTCTGGACCTTCACACCGCCTGCTCCATCGGCCAGTATGACGTGGTGGCTGAGTGCATTAAAAAGTGGGGGCCTCTTAATACCAAGATTTCCACACGGGCTAATATCCTCCACAGCTTATGCACATAACTGTGTTTGCTTTCAGGCGTGAGGTGGACCTGGATGGCAAGAACACTGGAGGATGGACCCCACTTATGTATGCGTCCTACATTGGTCACGACAACATTGCAAATCTGCTGCTGGAGGCCGGTGTGAATGTAAATCCCACCACCGCCAAAGGACTCACACCCCTCATGCTGGCCGCAAGCTGCGGGAATGAAAGTATCGCATACTTTCTGCTTCAGGTACAGAATCACCCTGAATGGGGGTGGGGGGAGACAAAACAATGGCACAGAGATTTGCGATGACTGTGTGGAGCATCAGAATGACAAAAAGAGTTTGTAAAGGGATAGAAAGCAAATAAAAAGTTAAAATAAGCTCCAAGAATTAGATGAGAAGCAGTTGGACAGTAATAGAAGAGTAGATCCAGCCAAAAAGAGATGTAAAATGAACTCCAGCAGTTATAATGGCAAGTTAAAACAGCAAATAAATACACAAGGCACACTTGCATGCGGTCTTTTAGCCTGTGAGGATCACTTCTCTGAAGGGTATGTCAGGGCACAGGGGTATGTTTTCTCACAGTCTATCCACATGTAACCTTTGTATTAGAGGTTAAACTAACATACACTGGTTTCTTTTTGTCACTGTGGATTTCCATAAGACAATGAGTTTGGATCTTTATATATATGGGGACTGACTGAGCATTTTAGTCTAAACCTTTCTTGGTTCTTGTTAAAGTGCCTGCATTTTGTTATATCCAAAGACCTCTGACTCTGAAAGCTTGGTTCCCCCAAAACAGGCTATTGTAATTTATATATGGGGCCAGATTTACTTGGTGTAAATTAGTCTTTTAATTTACAAAGAGAGTGCAGGGATAAGATTTTTGTGACTGACCCTGTTCCATATGTATTTCTGGAAGTTCCTTTGTCATGGGGCAAAATATAAAATCAAGTGTGCAAACTGATTTGATAACGTTTGTAACATGCAGTTTATTGCTAATTGTGCTGATATTTACTGCAGGAGGTGGAGAAATGGTCTTAAGGCCTTTACACACCAAGCACATTGCAGCAAAAAAAAGAAATTAAATTAAGAATTCAAATTCCAAATGTTGCTAAGTGAGGTGGTCTGATTGGTCGGATGGGTTTATTTGCAGATCTGCCCTGTGACACTACGCGGTCGGTGTGAATGGCTGCATTAAGAGTAGATGAGTCTGAAAAATATTTTTAAAGCACGTCCAGTGTGTAAAGTCCTTTATTTTTACCCCTCAGCCGTAAAAGGATGGCAGGGCGTTGTCTTGGGTGAGTTCGAATCTCAGTGACCTCGACCTCAAGGTCAAGGGTTGAAGGTAGAGTTTTCTTGTGAATGCAATAACTCAAGGATGTTACTTAAAGGAGGAGGCTGAGGGGTAGCACTGGCAGCCGTCTGTGTTTTTTGTACTTGATATTTAAAATAACTGCACCTGTGTTTTGAAAACGCATCTTAAAAATCACCTCTAAAACTAACCACACCGATCAACGCTACTGGGGGATTGTGCTTGCATGTAATTTTGCCCTGTTTGGTAAACCTGGCCTTGGGTTTGGATTCAACACTCTCTGAGATTTAAATTTTAGTGTGAACATTCAGCATTTTTTTTTTTTTTTTTTGTTTTTTTTGTTAAAACCCAAAAAGCAAGGGGCTGAGTTGGAGTTGAAGGACTCTCGAGGCTGGACCGCCCTGTTCCACTGTACAAGCACAGGCCACCAACAGATGGTAAAGTTCCTGCTGGATAACAATGCTGACGCCAATGTCAAGTGAGTGTCTCTGTTCGCTGTAAAAAGACAATCCAAAAAATAATGATCTGTTCACACTTTTGAGATTTTCATGACTCTTCCCTCACACACAGGGAGCCAGGGTCTGGCTTCACGCCACTGATGGAGGCTGCTGCTTCTGGGCATGAAATCATTGTTCAGTACTTACTTGATCATGTGAGTAGGTTACTGTGTTGGAACATACGTGTGTGTGTGTGTGGTTATGAGTACTTGTTCAGCCAGACCATGTGTGTCATTCTCCCTTTTTGCCACATCTCCATCTCCTGTCCCTCTTCAACATCTAAAAAGATGGAACCACATCACTGGAAAATGTAACTGACATGACACATCGCTGAGGCTGGGCGGTGGCGTTACTTTCTCATAATTTGGTAATCCTTTTTGTTATTAATGTTATTTTTCTCTGATGAATTTTCAGAAAGTAAAAGTGGACGAACGCAATGCCAAAGGTGAGACGGCGCGTGCTCTGGCTATGATGTACGGCTATACCAAAATTGTCAGCCTCATTGACTCACGTTCTCCAAGAATGAAACCAGGTACTTGTTTAAACGGCTTGGCATCTAAAATTCCTTTCTTTACTAGGTCTTTCATTCTACTTTTAATTTCTAATGTTTTTTTGGGGGGGTTTGGTACATGTGTTCTGACTTCAGGACACTTTGAAGATCTGAGCTCCTCCGAAGACTCGGACAGCGCGCCACCAAGGATACGGCCCAGTCGAAACCGAGCTAAAGGCATCAGCATCCACGATGGGCCTCAGGCCATCGCCAAGTTCCGAGTAGGAGGCACCAGCAAACTGTGTGGTACAGTGTCATGTAAAACATCCGGTCTTTAACACGTATCTGTGCCAAGCCACACTTTGAACACCACGTTTGTTCTAGTTATGAAGTTAAATTGCATTTAAAAAAAAAAAAAGTGTTTTTAAGGGTTCCCACGGGTCCTTAGAATGTCTGAAATTAAAGTAAAAGAAATGAAGGTCTTAAAATGTCTTCAATTTCCAGTAAATCTGCTCCAGGTGGTTATCTTTAAGATTGGTAGAAAAAATTAGATTCATTTTTATTAAGTTTTTAAAAATTGCTGTGCTTTAGTGTGCTTTGTTTTGAGTTGCTGTCTCTTTATTATCACAGGTATTTACACACACATTTAAAATTGTAGCTACATGGATTTACCACTAGGGGCACTAGCACTTACAGCAGATACAATGTAGATGTTTACATTTGTTTGGGGGAAAAAAAAAAAATTAACTTTTCAAAATTTGTCTTTCTGTTCATTATAGTTCATCTGACGCATATGTTTATTACATTTGTAAACAAAAAAAAGGTTAACAGTAACAGCAGGTGTGAAATCATTCCAAAGTGCTGAGGGCAAGCTTTGAGTGATCATGTGTTCCTGTGTTACTGTTCTCTTCAAAATCCACACAGTCCTCATGGAGGTGAAAATAAAAAGGTGTAGTAATTGAAAAGGGTTTTTTCTTACAAAATAAACGTGATGCATAAAAAATCACAATACAAAAATGCACAGGTGTTTCACAGGTCCACTTAAAAACTGTCCAGAGAGTCTAATATTATCAACAACATGCTTAAAACTTGTAGGAAAAACTCCTCCTGCTGTGCTGACTGCAGATAAGTGCTTTTTGTCAGGCATGCATGCTACTTTACATGTGCTGTAGGTCTTACTAGTACAGATTAGCATTGTTGCTAAATATAAAATGAGGACTGGCAATAAAATAAACAATTTGGCTCCTAATACTGACATGCTGTTGAAATTTCATTTTTTAAAATTATAAATGTGAGGGGGGGGGGAAAGCATTTTTTCCTGTTAAGTAGAGCACATTATTCATGCTTCCATTTATAATAACAGCTGTGTGTTGTTAATGTCGCATTTTCCCCCCACAGATCCTCCGGCCGCCCTGCCAGGGTACATGGTGTTTCGTGGCATTGGGGAACAAAGCGAGAGTCTCTGCTACCGTGATGTGACCTCGCCTATCAATGAACTGGACGGCCAGAGCAACAGCAGCAGAGGTGTGTGTGTGTGTGTGTGTGTGTGTGTGTGTGGTTTAAAAAAAACAAAAAACTCTGAGACCAACCCTGAACTCTGATTTTTAAAAACCTGATGAGAGTTTGTTAAATCAGTGCATGTGTGTGGTGCCTGAGTCGCCATGGCAACAGGTAAATACAGAGAAGAGCCTCTAGTTGACTGTGAAATATGAATGTATGAAGAAGAAAAAGTAATTTCAGCAGCATTCACACAGTCATTATGTACCCAACTTAATTTAAAATGAAGCGAGAATTCTCCCAGAAATGTGCACTCGAGTTTTAGGTCTTATTTTTCAGCAGCCACCTGAAAAAATACAAATCGCGACAAAAACTGAAGATGCAGAGCTTGTGGACCTATGATATTAGACCAACTAAGACCTGTGTTGGAAAGATGTTGAGATTTGGACTTCAACACATTATTAGACACGTATTATGGATTTCAACATGTCGCTCGACATCATTTAGTGATTGTATTTCAATAAGCGAACATAACTGTGGATGAAATGACTAATAAAAAACACTCACTTTAAACTAGATGTTAGAATCTCAATAGTTCATTATTTGTTATATACTAGTGTATCTTGGATTTTTGTAGGTAAAGACGTGAACTTATGCAAATCAGTGTGCTCCGATGTGTGGTTTGATACATCTGTATTAATAAGGAAAGTAATTGAAGCGTCAGACAGCTGTTTCAGATGCAGCAGGAGGGGGAAGGGCTGAGAGAACTTCTGGGTTTGTTGCAGAAAACTTACCAGTGAACAAGTCCCAGAAATACAAAACTTGAGTGTGAACATTGTTGACTGTGTTTTTCTCAATATAACTGCAGATGACAGTCCATTCTTTGACCATGACATGCCCACCATGAGGAGCAGCAGCAGCAGCAGCGAAGGCCTGCCTCATGTGATCGGCCTCAACTGGGAGGGCTCTGTGGAGAGTAACGAGGTGAACACAAGAGCCCACAGTTCAGAGGCAAACTGTGTTCTTCAGTGTGTTGTGATAAATGGGTGCATCTTTCTCCATCAGGACTCTGACCAGTGTAAAAAGAGCAGCTTTCGTAGAGTAAATAAGGGTCATCACTCAAAAGGCAAGACTCGCCACGGGAACAGCGATGGAGCGCACTCCAGCGGGACGGCAAACTGTGGCGCTGGTCTTCCACCTTCCTACACTGGCCCAAAGGCACGTTTGTGTTTGTTCAGGTTTCAATACGTTCATTCAGATTTCACTGAGTTCCTGGTAAGGACTAAAATCTCATCTTCCTGTAGGATCTGGCAGAGTTCTTGGAGCAAATCGGCTTCTCGAAGTATCTTCTGTTACTTGAAGAGCAAGACATTGACCTGCGGATCTTTCTCACCCTGACAGAAAATGATCTCAAAGAAATAGGGATTACGTAAGCTGTTGCTTCTTCCTCTTTGGGCTGTTCCCTATAGGGGTTGCCACAGCGGACCATCTGCCTCGATCTCACCCTGTCCCTAGCATCATCTTCTGTCTTTTCCTCCTGCCTAGTAGCTTCATCGTTCGCGTCCTTTGTCCAGTGTATCCACTCAGGCTCCTCTGCTCATGTCCAAACCATCTCAGCCTTGTTTCTCAACCTTTGTGTCCAAAACTCTCAACCTGACCTTCTCTGATGTACTCTATCTAATCCTGCCCCTCGTGGTCACGCCAATCATAATCTCAGCATCTTCAGCTTGACCTCTTGTCTTATTGTCATTGTCACCGTCTCCAAACCATACATCATAGCACGTCTCAGTACCATCTTGTAAACCTTCCCTTTCACTCTCGTTGCTCTCCTTCTGTCACAAATCAGGTTCAGATCATCATTTCAAATTTACCCCAGTACGATCCATGTTTGTGGTCTCATGTTTTGAAACTCTGTTCTGTCCTCCAGTCTGTTTGGACCCAAGCGCAAAATGACTTCGGCCATTGCGAGGTGGCACAGCAACGCTCGACCACCCAGCGATGCTCTGGAACAAGCTTACGCCGACCAGCTTGAAGCTGAGATGCAAGAGATGGCCATTCAGCTACACAAGGTAAACATGAAGCACTGCAAGTGTGAGATTTGTGACTTGGGTTTTTCTCACCTTGCTGAAAACCTTTTGCACATATTTTTTTGTTGTTGTTGTTTTTCACCTTCACAGCGCTGTGAGGAGGTAGAGAGCCTGCAGAGCCAGGTGTCTCAGGAGAAGGAGCTGCGCACAGTAATGGAGGGATGTCTAATGGAGGACAAAATGGCATGGAAGAAGGTCCATGCTGAGCTGGTGGAGAACCACCGGCTGGCTCAAAACATGAGTGCCACGCTGGGGAAGGAAAGGGCGTGCCGCACTGAACTGTTCTCCTGTTTGACCACAGACGGGATCAGCAGCTCTGCTGCTGCTGCTGGGGAAGGAACAGGTGTTAAAGGCGAGTTGAGGTGGACTGTGCTACATGACTTATTTTCTTTAAGTTTTGGGTTTACAAACTGTGACTTTTTTTTGTAGCTGGGGAGGGAGCGACGCATTCCAGTATTGAAGAGCTGATGAAGAAGATGGATTTGTATGAAGAAGAACTGGGTAAGAAGGTTTAATACTCAGTGATTTTAAGTGGTTTAGTACAGTGACTCAAGTCTAATGGCGTTGCATGGGTGTTGCATCATTACAGCTGGAAGTCTGCAAACCCTGCTTCAGAATCTGAGGCGACTGAGTGCCCCAGAAAAAGTCTCAGATAGCTGGGAACGGCCCTAAGCTTATCAGGTGACACAAGCTTGCTGACACAGATTTGAGGACCTTTTTAGCATCTGAAATAACTGAACATGACTTGCTATTGTCATATTTTTAAAGGACCTTTTTGGAGCACTTGACGGAGGGTGATCTTGCCACCCTGAACAATGTCACTGAAATGGGATAAGGCCAAATATGAGGCCAGCCCCGCCAGGGCCAGAGCAGCTCGGGGGAGTGAAGCCTCTCTGCTGATCATCTGGGATTGGCTGATGGGCCACAGCTCGCCAGATGTGGACGAGGCTGACAAGGGTGACGCAACTGCTGCAGGAAAATGGCAAGCAGGCAGAAGGGTATCTGACCCTGACATGCCTGTGCTGGTGTTTGTGGACTGCTGTAGATGGGCTGTGAAAATGCACGAGGTGATGGAGGAAATCATGGATCAGGGGTTGTAATACTGTGATATCTCTACGTAACTGTACTGCAAGTATGAAATGTGGTGAAGTGATGTTTATACCACCAGATGGAAAGTTGGATTATAAACACAGGTTAGTAATCAAACTTAAAATGAGCTCTGCAGTTTATTTGAATGAAATCTTGTCATTTGTATGTTGTTACGTTTTTGAAAATGTCCTGCTGAATGCCTTTTAAAGAACGTTAGAGAAGATATTAAAGTGGGTCTATTATGCAAATTTCAAACTGCATATTTTTATTATTGGACTCCACCAGAGTTGGAATAATCTTTGTATATACTGGGCCGTCACTTCATCCTCTGCCTGAAACGGGCCACTTCAGCGTCTTTACCTTTGAGGACACCATCCAAGGTTTGAACATGAGGCGTGAGGCTGCTGTACTCACACACAGGTCTTTGCTATTAACATAAAGAGCCAAGACTGCAAAATGCGAGCACCCACCGTGGTAATAGTATGATAGCACACAAGGAAAAGCATTATAGGTCCTTAAGTGTTACAGCGATACATTATTACTCTCACAAGTCTTCTAATTCTGCAGACATATGCATATGTAGACACTGAGTTATGGAGACTGATAAATCCCCAAAATCTAAAAAGAAATTCTGTATTTGAATATCAGTTAAAACCTGCCTACCTGTATAGACATTTTAGGATGTACTCATAAAACACATTGGAAGAAAAAACTCATTTGTCCACAGCCATTTTAATTATGTGATGAAGTATTCAGAAAAAAAAAGTAAATTTGGAGTAAAGGTGCCCAAATTTATTTAATTTTAGTTTAATTGTAACACTCTTATTGGGATTTGTGGTGCTCGTTGGGAGTTTGTTCGACTTGAGTAGATTTCTAGAATGTATGCAACATTTACAAATGTCTTCAGTGTTCCTCTTGAACACTGAATCACTCTCCTTGCCACTTCTGTATTTGATGTATGAATCAGACACTCCAGGGTCAGATCTTTGATCTCATATCAATCTATAGTGTCTTTATCTTACAATATGAAGTACCTTTAGATGATTTATAAGTTGTCATTTGGTGCTAAAGTGATATTTGACTGAATTAATCTAGTGGTTCAAATGAGTCTTTGTGTGGTCAATATTTAATCTGTCAGCACTACAGGGCGCTTCTGCATAGGCTGAGCCTCGGGGTCAGGGAATACCCGTCTGCTTGTCAAATGCCTCATCTGAAAATCCACTACTTTGCCCGAGGCCTTGGCACTAGTTCAGGAATAGTGACAGTTACTGCTTAGCTACAGTTTTGGCACATTGTGGATGTTGGCCGATTTTTAGCCTGCAGGTTTTTCAATAAGCACAGCGTTCACACATCACTGCTCTCCTCTCACGGCAGGACAGCTCCTGTTACTTCAGATGGAAAAATGTGACATAAGCAAACTTTAAACACCTGGCTAAAGTCCCAGTCTTAATTTTTCGGCAGAACTGCCAGCCGAGCATCTACGTCACTATAAAGATGTGAATCTTAAAGTGTAGTTTTACCTCAGCTAAGTTTAGAAAAAGATTACGTTTAGGCATGTCTTCTGATCTGAAATCTCTGTAGTATTTCCTGTTTCTTAACACTAAGCAGTGAGGGACGCTCCCTAAAGCACTAGTTTTTTCATTAAATGTACAGTAGATAAGGTCAGTGAGTGGAAGACTGTACACCTGAAGTTACAGCGGCGTCCAAAATGTTGATGTACAGTTAGGACTAGGCTGATTTAAAAAAAAAAAAAAAAAAAAATTCTGAATCTCTGAGATGTACATAAGCCAACAGCTGCCTCCAGGCTACACTTTTAAAACTGCCCCAAGAAAAAGCATTTTTATTGAGGTTCATCAGTGCAGAAGCAGTCTCTGCTGGCTCCAACTCTGATCTGTTATCAATCTCACCAAATGTGAGGCACAAACTACGACATGCACTCCAGCGCACTGTGTTTAGCTGCTGGACTAAAGACTAGACATGCTGGCAGGCAGCCAGTTGGGATTTCTGGCCTCATGGGAGTAAAGTGTGGTCAGGTTACCTCGACTGAGTTTATTCACACCGACTTGTGGAGATTGGCTGTTCTACATAATGAGCACTTCTGAATCAACGTGTCAAAGTGTTAATTTAGTATTTGTTGCTTTAACATACTGTTAGAACAGCGAGCAGTTTCCTCTCCAGTATAAATTAATGCACCAATATCTACAGTACTTCAAAATAAAGGTTAAAAATGTACAAAGAGGAAGAAGAGCAAACAATTCTTCCTATACAATATTCAGGGTTTAAAAACTGTAAAAAGCAGCATATACATATAACTTCTGCTCATACAAATAGAATCAAATATCATTTGCGAACACGTGATTGTATTTGTTCTTGCGCAGCCGTCCAGGAGACACATAAACCTCTGATTCCTTCAGGTCTAAGCTCACTTCAAAGCTGTCCTCCTTTTTCCTGGTGAGCAAACACTCCAGGTCCACGTAGAAGCATAAAGACATCTTGTCTGACTGTTTGTGAGAGTGGGAAACACTCCTCACACACACAGAGGACCAGCTGTGTTAACAGTGGTTGTGAGCAGCTCAGGTGTACTCGCACAGGTGACCGCAGCCGGCAGGGCAGTGAGCGCTGCTCTTGAGCCAGTTCATCATGTGCTCCAGATGTCCGCCGTGGCTGCAGCCCTGACACCACACGAACAGTCCCTTCACCACATGGTGACACACGGCGCATACACTGGCACACTGGTGGCACCTGAAGGAGAGACACATGGCAGCTGTCAGAGCTTATTCCTGTCAGTCCATGAGAAACAAACACTCAGCACAGCACATACAAGCTGCGGCTCTGGAATCCACCCAGTATAGTCACTGGTTCATACTTATCACTTATAAGTGTTTGTTTTTTGGGGTCTTTATTAAATCATGATGATGATGATGATAATCTGCATTGGCCAATAAGATTCCTGCATCAGTCAGGCTGAGTACATCACCAAAAGTTAAGACTTCATCCTGACCCCCCCCCCGAAAATTCTGTTTACGAACTGAATCGGTAACCGGCCGGAGTGCAACGCTCACGGGGAACAGGTCCAAATTAATCCTGACAATACAAACCCAAAACACCATCCCAGAACTATTTCAGCACATGCACACTTCACTCTAAAAGTGCTACGGTGTTCATACCTGTCACAAATCCAGCCCTTGTTGCTCATCGGTCGCTTGCAGTTGCTGCAGTTGATGTGCAGTGTTGTTGATGTCTGGTTCAGGCAAGTGATGGCGCTGCACGTGCTCAGTTTGATGACCTCATTGGACACGTTCCACAACTCGAATCGCTGCAGCAGGTCTATGTAGGACATGTACCAGTGCTCCTGAAACGGAAAAATAAAAGTAACTGCTCAGACTGCAATACACGCTGTCGCTGTATCACTAACCTCGGATGTTTTTGATGCTACAAATACAATTTAAAGTAATATAAAAGGCCCTAAAGCCACTGAAACCTTTTTATTCTACTTAATTTTTAAAACCTATATTCAAAATTAACCTCTGCCGTCAGGAAAACATGCTAAATTTCACTTGTTTGCAACATTAAACGAAACAGAGTTTGTTTGTTTTTTTGTTTCATTAACCAACCTGGGTGAGGTCATCGATCTCTTTACGGATCCGATCCCCCAGAACAATAAGCACCGACACGGCCATCTGAACATCGCCCTGCTCGGCGTAGTAACTCAGCATCTCCCGCACAATGGGGCAGAAGAAGCTGGCGGGCAGATGTGGACTGAACAGCGGCTGGGAGATGGAGATGAGAGAGAAAGATTCGATGGGTGTCAAACAAGTGACTTCGGCCTCGTTGCCGCTGACGTGCGGGGAGTCGGCCTTGTCCTGCTGAAGGTGCTCCGGAGCGGACGGATTATCCATGATCTCGTGGCGCAGCTGGAAGGCCTCCTGGGGCAGCGTGTACTCCTGCTCCTCTGTTGAAATGATAGAAGCGCAGATAAGAGACAAAAGGACGCTGAGCAGGAAGGCGGTTATAAATAGCAGGCGCTGACGTCAGCAACCCCTTACGCTGTGACTGACCTGTTTGGTTGTCGTGCTCCATGGAATAGAGGTCGTCGTCATCCAACTCAGCGTCGCCGAACATATACTCAGGATGGCCCTCGCTGCCTTCAGTCTCCTCGTTTTCTTGAATAATTGTGATGAGTGTTGGTTTTTATAAGAACAACATAAGAACATGGAGATCCTCACAACGACAGTCGAACATCTAAGAAACCATTTGCCTACATCCTTTGGATTTGGGCCGTACTTCAGACGTGACAGGAATGCCTTGACAGATCATATAGTGACGGTCAAAATCACTGAATAAGACTTGAAAGTGTTGACAGATCCAACACTGCTGAAACAATACAGATTAATCCTGACTAGGAACCTTTTTTTTATTTTTATTTTTAAATATTCTGTAAATACTACGCCATCATCGCTACAGTGATTTCTTCTGCATGTTATCGTGACAGACAGCTGCTTAGTGAGATGTCTGGTCAATATAGACAAACGCGAACGTAACTTTGGCACAAATAAAACTCACACAGATCGGCCTCGTAAGCGTTCTTAAAGCTCACCTTCATTATTGCTGATGTACGAGTTCCCAGGCTCCAGGTGGATGTTGTCCTGCCTGCTCTCGCCTTTACTGCGCTCCAGTCTGCTCTCTGCACCCATCCCTGAGCCCAGGTCCTTCAAACTGAAACTGGAAAAAAAAAAAAATAAACAACAGACACAAACTTTACCTTTCAGTCTATAATTGTACGCATGAATGGAGCACAAAAAAACAAACAAAAAAACTTTGTTTACCTGTTCATTAAAGGCAAGGTGCCGAGTTTAGCGAGGCTGTGGTTGGGACCGGGTGTAGCGAGGTTTGCAGGGTCAGAGAACATTATTCTCAGCATTGTCCATGTAGTGGAAACCTTTGGTTCAAAAACAAAAAAGAAAAAGAAAAAGATTATTCACGTATGTTACAAATGAGAGTTACTGCAGTAGTATTTCCTGAAGGGGAACACAGCTGCAATTTCAGTGTTGGGTTACAGATCCAACAGGTTCATTTGTGTTACTTACCGTGTGCTAATATGGCTTAACTTTAAATCATGCAGACAATATTTTCATAAAAGAATGAATGAAACATGACTCCATTACTCTAAGCCAGGGATGGCAAACTCATTTTACAAGGCCAGTGAAACTCTCCTTTCTGTCAGCATGAAGAAGTTTAACTGCACAGTTAACCTCTGAGACAGCTGAACATAAGAAAAAGAGGGGCAATTCTGCTTTGGTAAATGAAGGAAATGTCAGGATGATTTAAAATTGGAAGATATAAATGTGTAAAATTACAGAAAAAGACAAAGTGAATGTTTCTATTAACAGAGAAAAAAAATCCTGTTTTTAACTGCAGAAATTTTGTAGTAGATCATAAAAAACAAAAAAAACCCAGAAACCTCTCTATATCTATTACTTCAGTATAGTTGGATGTATTTAGAAGAAGCTGAAAAGCTTATTACTAGACAAAAGTCCAAAATTCATGGCTTCCTTCTTATTTCCCAAAGCTGTCCAGTGTACCGGATTGGAACCTTTGGCGGGTCGATTCTGGCCTCTGGGCCTTATGTTCGACACTCCTGCTCTAACCCCTTTCTCAAATTATGGTCTACGCTGTATTTAATGATGCAGTGAGTGACTGGAACAGACAGTCTGATCTGAGCTCAAAGGATTAATCTTTGAAAGTCACAGTGATTAACAATCTTTGCATTTTTACATCTAAGAAACTGGAACCAAACGTTTTCTGAATAGTCTATGATATTATGAATATTTTTAACAGGAGACTGCTAATCCAATTGTTCAAAATTTAGCATAAGCCATCCACTCTCATCCAGAATCACAGTGGGACTGGAGTGAGAGGTGCGGTCACCAGGCCATCGCAGAGTTTACACAGAGAGACTCACAGCCATTTTCACTCACACTCACACCTATGGCCAACTGGGAACCTCGATGTAACGTCACATGCATGTTTTCAGAGGAAGCCGGAGTCTGAAAGGGGAGAATATGCAAACTCCACACAGACAGGCCTCAGCCAGCCACTCTACCGCCCAATTTACTATGATGTAAAAAAAAAATTTAAAAGAACCAGATTCCTTTTCACAATGTCATCCAACACTGAAGAAAACAAAAATGTGTTTTATCAGCACTCTGATGTTGTTACTGAACAGAAAATATTCAATAGCTTCTTCTTTCTATAGCTTAATATATAAATTTCTGCCTTACATGTTTCACATTCCTAACAAACAACAGTACATAACAGATTTGTTCCTGTGCTGATTGGTCTGACCTGAGGTCTTTTAAGCTCTTGGGCCACCTTGGCATTGTGATCACATAACTCAGCAAACGGCTTCCCGCTGAGGAGGTAGAGTTGTGCCGTCTTGACAAACCAGTCCATGCGATGACTGTCCAAGTCTGTCTCAAAGACGCTGAGAGCACTGGACACATGTGCAAACTGTTCTGTCGGGTCGGGTTTCTTGAAGAAAAACATGGGGTAGCGGCGGTCGCCTCCGGGGTACGGCTTTCTGTTGGCATCACTGGTGATTAAACTCTCCTTGGCTGCAAAAGCCAAGTCACCCAGCAGTCCAAAGCACAGACCCTCTGGGTTAGCCTTGTCCACAGGGCGTGTGGCATCCTTGAACATATGCTGGTAGAGTGTACTGTCTTTAGAGCCAGAGAGCAGAAAATGAGGGTCATGCTGGTGTCGCCACACAATTCCAGTAGTCACGTCCTTGTGTTCCTCAAAGGTGGCAAAGGGAATAAAAGGTCTGCGGATGTCCCACACATAGATGTTGTGGTCCACCATCATGGAACAAGTGGCCAAATGAAACTTTCTTTCAGGTCGCCATTTAACTCGTGCCACTGAAGCAATCGTCTGGACGCAGTAGATCTCCTTGGCCCTGTTAGTGGTCATGTCCCAAACCTTCACCATCTTGTCTCTGCCCCCTGTTGCCAGCCAACCCCTAAAAATGCAACGAGGTGGACAAAAAGCATGTTAGCAAGGAAAGGCTGAAATTTCTTCTTTCGTGTTTCATATTTCTTTTCTTACCTGTCATCAGGATGCCAGTCACAGCAAAACACCGGACCAGTGTGGGCAGTGAACATTCTCTCATAGCGGTCCGGTCGTCTAATGTCCCACAGCTGCACGTTGCCATTTTCAAAGGATGCGGCGAATGTGAAATAATCCTTCATGCTGAACTGGACGTCCCTTACACTCTCTGACTGACCTAGAAGAAACAGGGGATGTTAAGGGATGATAACATTACTTCTGACAAGTGAGAAAGACTTCATTACATTAGGTGAACCATAAAAGTGTTATTAGTTCAGTGTCATTAGTCTAAAACTGGAGTCAACTCCTTCTTCATTAAATCACTCTTCTCCTGTAAAGAAAAAAAAAGGTCCTTTTTTAATTATATGATTTTATTTTTACTGTTCAGTGAGACAGTCTACGTTTTGTATCTTTCTACCACAACTACAACAATCCAACCCTTTACAGCTCTGAACCACAAACATCAAAGGTGTCAGTATAGAGGGTGTTGTGTAGCGTACGCATTGTAAAGTTCTCAGATGCGAACTTGTGATTTGGGGCTTTAAAATTTGCCTTCATTGCTTACAGATGAAGTGTCTGTTTCTAAGATACTTAAGTATTTTAAACTTTTTAACATATTCTCAACATATTAAGAAGAAACAGAGCTACTGTTTCATGCAAAGACCTATGTTACATTTCAAACTAAATTACCTGAGAAAGTGCTCACAGACTCCTTCTTGCGCAGGTCAAAGCACTTCATGAAACCGTCCTGTGAACCACTTAGCAGCATGTAAACCTCTGTTGGATGGAAGCACACCTTGTTGACGGTGCGCTTGTGCTCAGTAAACAGCTGGTCCTGCTTGTTGCGAGAGGGTTTTCCCAGATTCCACGTCACCACCGCCCCGTTGGTGGCCGCTGTGGCCAGCAGGTTCTCCTCCATCTGATGCCACATGACATCGGCGCAGCTGAAGTTCAGCGATGGTTTGCGGCCAACACGGAGATTCAGTTTTTCCACGAACTGCTCCTCCTCGAGTGCGTAGACCTTAAAAATGTTCCGTCCTGCTACAACCACCTGCGTGGCATCACGGCACACGCTGATGGCGTTAGCCGGCGCGTCCAAGTGGCAGAACATGGTTCTGCCACTGATTGCGTTGTTGCCAAGAGCTGTGGTGACCCTTGACATTTTTTCCATGTTTCTGTTGCAAAAAAACAATAATATATTTCTTCCCCTCTATCAGGTCAAACCCAGTTAATGTGACATGAGGCATTAGGTACAGAACTACAAATACAAACTTACAATAAGGCTCAAAAAGTTGATTCTGTTCATCTGGACGTAGCGTTTTCAGTGGGAGAAACGTTTCGTTACTCATCCAAGTGACTTCTTCAGTCTCAGCTGACTGCAGGTTTCCCCAACCTTATAAACAGCAGATTTGCATAATGACTGAAACTAGCACCACTGAAGGAACAATGGGCTGCGAGGACAGTTCCTTGATCATTAATATGCAAAATCTCATGACCATTGATCAACACCTACTGACCAAAGCCCATTGATCAATGATAAATGATCAAAGGCCA